>KQ086026.1:0-98102 GCA_001020605.1 Schizopora paradoxa
GGGGGCACTATCGACTCCCTCGCGCGGAAGCTATAGACTCCCACAGGGGGGCACTATCGATTCCCCGCGCGGAAGCTATAGATTCCCAGCTGCGCGTTGCCGCGCCAGGGTGCGACTGAATGGACGGGGGCCGCGTCAGGGTGCGACTGAATGGCGCGGCCAGGGGCGGCCGGCGCATGGGAACGGCGAGACCCTCGCATGGGAAACGCCAAGTCGACTCCCGCAGGGTGTGGGAAGGGAATCGGAATCGACGTTAGTGACCCCCCCACTAACTGCAAGAAAGTATATAGGTTCTTTCGAGAAGTTGGCTAATTTCCTCTTGCAAGCAGCTTTATTTATGGCCTTGAAAGAGCTTGCTGTCGTTTGCTCGATGCTCATCGCTTCGAAGCTCGATGTCGAACCCGACTGCTGTTCCGGCCACTTTCGCGTTGTCGGGCGAAGAGCATCCTTCGACGAATTGAGCGCCCGCGTCGGCTACTACGCAGGGCGAAAGTTTGCGCCTTTTCGACGAAAGATAGGTAAAAGACGAGAGACGAGAGCTTCGTCGAGTAGCCATGAATGCAGAAAGAAAAAGAGGATGGCATTCCGGATCATGGCGAGCGTCGATCAGCAAAGGGACCGTGTACAGAATGTTGAACGGCGTTACACGTTTCGTTGGACACGCGTTGCCTGCTTTATTTCTGACCACCATCTCGCTTCATGTCGTTCGAGCAGTCTTCGTTGAATTGCTAGCTAGACTCCTTGCACGGTCATCTCTTCGGCATGCTTCAGTGGAGACCTTTCTCCGGCACATTCGATTGACCGCACCTCCAGACTCCATCGTTCGTCGTCGTTCGTTGTTCGTCGTAGTGCTTCAAGGTCACGGAGGGCTGGGATGTTGATGGATTCGCTGGTCATGAGAATGCGTGAAGACGGAGCTGGGGATGGAGTTAGTTGAAGCTCTGCGAGTACGAGGTTAGTCGGTGGTGTTCGAATCGTACGTCCCAACGTCCTCTCGCTCAAGCTTTCTGAAGACATTCCTTTCTTTAGCTCACTGCACAACGATTCTGATATGCTTGAGGACACCGTCCAAAGCTCAAGTATTCATTCAATCGAGATTCTTTCGAGGCCTCTCCATTCGATCGTGCCCACACTAGTACTCTTTCGTTGTTGCCTCTGCGTCCCATTCGAGCCACGCTGCCAAGTTTTCTTCGGTGATATACGACCATATGAACCACGAGAAGAACGGAGAAAGAGGAAGGAAGGAAGATGATGAATGGTACCACTGTGTCGTTGTTGGACGATCTCTTGCAAGTTGACGCGTACGTTCTCTCAGCTTGAAACTCAGCTCTACCCTCTGACGATCCGTTTCGCGTTCAGAACCAGCAAGTATTCTGTACTCATTGAGCATCTCCTGCGTTTTTTGATTCACCATCCAAGCTTGCCGACGCGTCAAGATCTCCCTGTCCTCTTCAAGCTCGCACACCTCGCCCTTCGCCCTCGTCTCCCATCCGTCCATCCATCCTACCTATGGCTTCGTCGACAACTCCGCAAGTTCAACAACATCGTCTCTACGAACGGTCTGCACCGACTTTCACCTCAGCTCAAGCACCACGTTGGCGTGCCCCATTGCGGACTTGCCTACTGCGAAGGGCGTGGCGAAGAGAATGGAGATGAGAGGCTCTTGGGAAATATCTTGGAGGAACGCAGCATGAGCGGCCTGCGTTCAGGTCCAGCGCCTTGCGTAGGTGGTTGAAGGAAGAGGAAGAGGAAGAGGTGCGCACCACGCCCCCGCGCTCTTTTTGACGCCTTTCTGATTACTTGCGTTCAACCTTTCTACCTCAGATTCAGCGTCGGGCAATCACTTCCTCAACCGTTACATGTAATCTACGCCTCTCCACCCTGTTCGTTCATTCGTCCAGCATCTTGAAGATCCTTCGACTCACGTCGTGGCTATCTTCGTCGGCGGTTCTCTGGCACTGTGTAGGCTACACAATACTGGCACGCTGAGGGCTTTGGTTCTCCGCCTCTCTCGTCATTCGCTCATCCGATGGCGTACGCGCCTGGCGTGCGCGTCGTGAGCTGGCGTGACCTGACTTCACAGAGCAAGGTCGAGTTTCGCGGAGATTTGGCGATGGGTGGGATCTCACCTGCATGTACATATGAAGAATGAATGCTTGCTCGCGAGTCGCGACGAAGGTGAATCCGCTGAAGACTGAAGATGCACTCACGGACTTGCGGAGAGGCGCGGAGGAAGAGATGAGATCGAGAACGGGGACGAGAGCGAGAATGAGAGCGGGAACGAGAACGAGAGTGAGGACGAGTTAGGGCGGGAACGGTCCGAGGATGAGATCGGGAACGAGAAGGAATTCGGGAAGACGAGAGAGAAGAGAGAGCTTCACAGACACTCGACGCTCGACACTCACTTGAACCCGTCCGTCCGTCGATGGGATCCGAGTCTCATACGCCGAACTCATACGCCGAACGCCAAACGCCAAACGCTTAGCCGTCATCGTCAATCATCATCATCATCCGTCATGGAAGTACGAGTATCGTCATTGTCATTGAGTTGTAGGAGGGGGATCGAAGATGGACTTGGAGATTTGGAAGAAAGGCGAAGGATGATGCATGGTGAGGACTCGGAGCTCCTACTTCATACCGGTACGAATCTAAGTACGACTGGATGAACATTGCAGTCGTCGTTCCGATGCTTTCTTTTTCGATCTTTCGATGCCTTCGTCCTTTCGTCCTTATCTTTCCTTCTTTCTTTCTCTTTCGTTTCTTCTTCGCCTTCCTTCTGTCCTCCGTATTTCTCCTCACATAAATATTCAACGTAAGAACCGACTCCAGAAACTCAACAGCGTCGGAGGTAATGTCGAGCAATACTAGTGATATTCATGACGGAGGAGCATCACCGCCTGCCCTTGCCTGTGTATGCTGTCGTCGAGAATGAAGTTCGACTCGGACGTGAGAAAGAAAGACAGAGCGTACTTATCCTCGTCGCAAACGCAAGCCCTGCATTCCTTCTTGAAGTTCTTCCTCAAGATCCCTTCGTCGACGAACGACCGGACGACCGCCGCTATCTCTTCGCCCTTCAAACTTGCGAAGTACTAATCCGAGTCCGACAGACCATATGAATGACTCACCCTGGCACATGCTTCACCCACCAACCTCGACGCATTGGACGAAAGCGAAAGATAGGGGCTCACGATCAGACAGAGAGCAGATAAGGTCAATCATTATACAGCGGTAGCAACGAACTGTTGGATACATCATATATACGGAGTCATCAACAAATCAACAAGAACAAAAAAGGGCCCCACACCCATACGTCAGTCAGTCGTTCGGCCTTTAGTACAACAGGGTTAGGGGTTTGTTTAGAAAGAAAGAAGTTAGAGCAGCGAAGCGAAATGGAACGAGACGTATGAGTCCTCGAAGAAAGGAGGTCGACGTTATCTCCTGCCCACCGACGAGCCATCCGGCGTCGTTTACGCCTTACGCCTTCTCGCCCCTGAGACGCCTAGCCAAGGCGAGATCCTTGGGTTGGCTATTGAGAGAGGAAACAAAAGCATGTTAGTCAGAAACTGCGATGAGTCGGCATGGAGGTTTAGAGAGACGTACATGGTGACACGCTTGGCGTGGATAGCAGCCAAGTTGGTGTCCTCGAAGAGCGAGACGAGGTATGCCTCAGCCGCCTCCTGGAGGGCCATCACAGCGGAGGACTGGAAGCGCAAGTCCGTCTGTGCGAGTTCATACGAAAGAACGAGAAGTTGAAAGTCAGTCAGAAGGTTGGACGAAGTAACCCAAAATAGTAACTACGCACCTTGAAGTCCTGCGCGATCTCACGGACGAGCCTCTGGAAGGGGAGCTTCCTGATAAGCAGCTCCGTCGACTTCTGGTAACGACGGATTTCACGGAGGGCGACGGTACCAGGCCTGAAGCGATGGGGCTTCTTGACACCGCCGGTCGGGGCCTGCAAAGTAATTAGAAAGAATTGGAGTCAGTATATTGTGAAATGAGTCAGAGGACGTGGCAAAGGGCGTTGTTTGGGGCGCGAAACGACGCCCTTCGCACACAAAGAGACAAACGCACCTGGGGAGTCTTCCTGGCAGCCTTGGTCGCCAATTGCTTACGCGGGGCCTTGCCTGAAGTTCGAAGAGACGAAATTCGTTCAGCATCGAGGAGGAAGAAAGAGAATCACGATGTCTGACCTCCGGTAGACTTGCGGGCGGTTTGCTGTCAACAGAACGACGACAACGATCAGCAAGGCCACACTCGCAGATACACAAAGGCAAAGCGGTCAACGAACCTTGGTACGAGCCATATCTGCTTTCTAAGAGTGTTCTTGACGGTGTTCTGGTGTTCTGGACGATGTGCTCGAGGACGTGCTCGCTGTTGATGATGGTGGACGGAGAGCAAGAAGCGTGCTGGAGGGAGCGTGCCCGATTAGGGACCGACGGGCGTGGGAACCAGGCTCCCTATTATGGATGGGAGAGCTCCACAGCTCTCTTGCCTCGTTCCACGACGACTGATCACTGCACGACAACCTCGACGACAACGCATCCTCCTCATCGACACATCCGCCGCCACGCCGAGCAGCCATGGCAGACAGAGGCGATGGCACTGCCGGTCATGTCGTTGAGAGCTTCCCGCCGTCGAAGCTAGGAGAGTACAAAGTCGTAGGCGAGATCGCGGAGGGCACGTTTGGGAAGGTCAAAAGTACGTCTCCTCTTCGTCGTCCGATGCCCTCCGAACGACGTCGAGAAACTAACCTAACCCTCGTCGTCGTCGTGCACAGTGGGCTACCACAGCGTGACCGGCCAGAAGGTCGCGATGAAGTTCCTCTCGAAGACGGCTATCATCGCGAGCAAGACGAAGGTCCGCGTCCAGCGAGAGGTCGACTACATGCGGACCTTGCGACATCCTCATATCATCAAACTGTACGTCCATCTCCCTCCTTTCTCTCTCTCTATTCTTCTATATATCTGACATCTTACGCCAATGCAACGCAGCTACGAAGTCATCTCAACCCCCACCGACATCATCATCGTCCTCGAATTCGCCGGCGGCGAGCTCTTCAAATACATCGTCGACAAAGGCAAGATGCCCGAAGCCCAAGCCCGCCGCTTCTTCCAGCAGATGATCTCAGGCATCGACTACAGCCATCGTCTCAAGATCGTCCATCGCGACCTCAAACCCGAGAACATCCTCCTCGACGACGACCTCAACGTCAAGATCGCGGACTTCGGGCTGTCGAACGAGATCAAGGACGGTGATTTCATGAAGACGAGCTGTGGGAGCCCGAACTACGCTGCACCGGAGGTGATTAGGGGTGCGCTCTACACAGGGCCTGAGGTGGACGTATGGAGCAGCGGCGTCATCCTCTACGTGATGCTCTGCGGTCGTCTGCCATTCGAGAACGAGGACGTCGGACGACTCTTCCAGCAGATTGCAGGTGCGTCGTCGTCATATACTCCTTTCTTTCTCTTCCTCATCGTCTCACTAACTTCGTGCACAGAGGGCTCATACTTCCTCCCTCACCACCTCTCCCGCGACGCCCAGAACCTCATCACAGGCATGCTACACGTCGACCCCGTCAAGCGCCTCACCATCGCCGACATCATGGTCCACCCCTGGTTCACACCCAACCTCCCGCGCTACCTCTCACCTCTCCCCACCCCCGGACCCGTCCTCGGCACGCTCACCTCGCTCGTGCAACCCAAGCAGCTGGATTTCGAGATCATCGAAGGGCTCGGCCGGATCGACGAAGACGTCGTGCAGGAACTCGCCGAACGTCTTGAGGGAGTCGACAAGGAGGAGGTGTGGGAGGCGCTGAGGAGGGAGGATGGACCTCAGGGGAACGCGGTTAAAGTTGCGTACCTTTTGTTGAGGGATAAGCGGAGGAAGGGACGAGATCGTACGTACCAGTCTACTGTCGACTTTGACTGGTCGTTTGACATCTCATTCGTACAGTCGCCGAATTCGAGGACCAGGAGCGTGAAGCTCAGATCGCAGTCCTTGACGTACGTCTCTCTCGCTCGCATCTTCTTCTCATCTCACCTGCTAACCATCCATTCATCCCTCCCTCCCTCCCTCCACGCCATTCATGTCCTATCCGCCAGCCCCGCAACATGATCTCACCCAACGCCCTCTCCCCCTCCGGCAACCCCGAGACGGAAGTGAACCCCTTCGAGGGCGAGTTCATGGACGCTGAAGAAGGCGAAGACGAGGATGAGCTGCTTGACGAGGTCTCCGAGCTCGACTTCTCCACACCCACCAACCCCGCCGAGGAGAACAGCTTCGCCATCCTCAACTCTTCCTTGCCCGGCGACCAAGCCTCTGCTTCCTCCTCATCAGCGCAACAACAACAACAGCAACAACAAGGCCCGCAACACCACCTCTCGTCCTTCGCCTCCGCCAAGCAACGCCCCTCCGCCCCTTCCTCCAACTCCAACAGCAACAGTCACGGAGGGGACGGAGGCAGCGGCAGAGGAACGTCGAAGAAAGAGAAACAGCACCGAACTCGCTGGCACTTCGGTATCCGCAGCCGCTCCCCGCCGATGGAGGTCATGTCCGCCATCTACGCGTCCCTCAAGGCGCTCGGTATGGAGTGGAAAGCCAAGAAGGATTTAGGCGGCCTCTGCGCGTTCCACTCGAAAGCCAAGTCTGGTGATGCGGCGAGTAATGGCGGGTACACCACGCGTCCTAAAGTTGATAGGAAGACCGAATGGGATGGTTCAGGAGGACAACCGAAGATCGACTTGAGAGCAGCGAGCTCGATCTACTTCGTCGAGACGCGCGCCCGCCAAGACGACGTCGTCGTCCTCATGAACATCCAGCTCTACTACGTCGACGGCGACAACTACCTCGTCGACTTCCTGCACAAGAAATCTTACCGCGGCGCCCCCCTCTCCGATCCCGCCAACCCTACCTCTTGTGTGGGACGGTTTGACATGGCGAAACCCATCTTACCCGGCGGGATGGGTGGAGGGATAGGGGAGAACGGGAGCGATACGGCGAGCGTCCTCCCGCAGGACCCGGCTGCGAAGGAGGAGGTGGTGATCTCGCCGTATGTGTTTATGGATGTTGCGTGCAAGCTCATTCTGGACCTTGCTGGTGGGGCGGAGGAGGGGAGGTAGCGAGGTTTACTCTTTCTCTCTCTCTCGTCGAACCTTTACGCCCTTCCGTCCTTCTTTCCTTCCTTACTTCGTTACCCTTTCTTGCGCGCCTTCGTTTTTCGTCCTTTGTTTCGGCGCAGATACCTATACAACTTTTGCCTCGCTTCCCTGTTTGACGTTCATGCTACTGGTTGGTGTTGCTCGCTTAGTCGCTAGGTTGCTCTTATTATCTATTCTCCCATCGTCTGTCTGTTATCTTCGCTACCACTTTCTTGCTTTTACACCTTGTCCTCCTCATCCTCCTACGCCTTTCCATCCCCGCTTCGTTCGACTCGTTCTCGTCCCCGCCCTCCAAAAGATGCTCTCCTCAGCAACACCCGTCTCCTTTCCGCCTCTCCTACCCTCCACCCCGACCCGACCCATATACCTATCTTTCTCTCTCTTCGCATAGAATTTCCTCCTTCCGTCTTCTCATTTACACATTAATGACTCGTCTCTTAGAGACGAAGCCCCGGAAAGCCTCGAGCTCGTGTATTGTTAAATATTGAATGTTGAATGTACTATACCAATACAAATACCGTCGTTTGTGAACGATCCTCAACAGATTTTGAGAGAAGTGAATGTAAAAAAATATGGCGATGTGGACTTGATTCTTGCAGTGAAGACGGGGACGGAGACGGAGGAGAAAGGGAAAGAGAAGATGAGCCCACTTGCAGAGTCTATCGAGATTTGCGATGCGCGGAACTTCGCGGTGGCTAACCGTGGCTTGATTTCGAACCACCATGGCGTTTCCTCCTGCTGCGACGTCTCGAGAGCTTCAATTCTCTTTCATGATGATGAACGAGATCGACCACGACGCCTTCGCGTCAATTCATTCGACGCTCGAGTACTCTTCGAAGATGAGAGCTTTTCGCTCCGAGTCTCCGACGCGCCAACGTTCGGTCGTCTCTCTGGCTTGCACCACCCAGGATGAAAACTTCCTTCAAGTTCGAGCAACACCGCCTCACTTCCTCATCCGCGGTGTGAATCTCCTGCCAATGGAATGGTCTACCAAAGACAAGACACGCGGGATGAAGTCACTAGCAGGCTTGCTCCGCTACTTGAGACGAAACAGCACGAACTTGAAGGCAGATTTCTGTATATGTAATCCACCCTCAAGCACATACTATACATAAATTCATAGGCGAGTACTAGTATTTCTTCTCTGAATCGCGAAAAGATCTTCGCCGTGCATCCAATACTGAGCGAACCCCGATGCTCGATCACCGACCGCACCGCCGGCCAGGAGCGCGTCCATACCCGAATGAGGCGACCCGGGTCTGGATAAAATAACGACAAAGGTCGAGGTTCGGAAAGATAGCAAAGTTGACGGGAACTTGAACGGAGTATCAAAGGGCGATTTATTGATTTTGGGACGAAGTGCGTACGCGGAGGTTAGCGATATCCGATTCGATCACTGACCTATTTAGTTTGCTAGACTGTGATACCGAAGTGTTCGTGATTCATGTGTAAGTGTCTTGCTCATGAAACTGGGGGTCTCATTAATAATATAGTAATCGCAGTTTGGCGTTCCTCTGAAGACGGAGGGACATTTAGTACTTGGAATCTGTTCCAAGGAAGACGTCTACAACTCGTTCATGCCATTTCACATGACCTTCGAATCCAGGCCCAGTGACGACGAAAACACTCGCGGTATATTGCAGTCTTGGTGATCATGCAAGTCATTATCGAAATTAACATCGCAGATCTACCGCTATATTCTCGTATGAGATGGCCCGACGAAAGATCAAGGAAAATTGTGTCGTCTTTCGCAGACTGCTAAGTACTTATCTCCGTTGAAGCTGGAGGTTTTATATCACCATTCCCACTACGACGAGTCTACGAGATGCATGTCATCGACTTCGAACGATTGCTATTCGTAATGAGTACCACAATTTTCATGAGCCTTCGAGTTGACGACATCCGTTTCAAATACTTTCAGCTTCGTCGACTCGACATGTCAAGGCTCGTATACTTTATCAGATCGTGAAGTTCACATAGCTCACATCCTCTTGAAAGATTACAGCTAATAATTCCCGCATTTTCGGCGATCAGCATTGTTAACAAAAAAAGTGAAGATTTCCTCGGGTTTCAACGGAACGGCATTTAAATTACTCAGACGCCTCGACGATTGTGATCGTGATTGATGGTGATGCTATGCGTCCGTGAAGAGGCTCGGAATCAAATTTACATGAAATGCGGCGATATAAGTGCGGTATGATATTATCTCGTAGATTATCTTATTCCAAGAAATGGGTGAAAAGGTGAGTTTCTCCTTTATATCAGGAACGGCTTATCCCGCAACAATACGACTCCAACTACTTGCGTCCCGAGATCTCACTCGTCTCGAAGCAGGGACGCCTTGATATGCACGATGAAGTTTGACGGATCAAAGCTTTCAGCTCAAGAGGCCGCCGGGTTGACGTCAGGCACTTCAGAATACCTTTGATTGACCTTGTGGACTCTCCACAGCTTTCGTCCCGTTCCTTCGGAATAGCCCAGGCATCGATCAGCACGCGCTCACCATCGAGTGCTCGTTCGAGGCCCACCTCACCGTCCAGAGTTTGTTTGAATAAAGATATCGTTTAGCCTCGTTTCTCGCATGTAATAAACATAAGTTATATTCTATTTCCCTCGTATCATATTCGTGAATTATTCATCCCGTCCACCCTCTCGCACGTCTTGTCGAAAGATCGATACGATATCTGTTTTCCCAAAACCTGAAATATACTGATACAAACCGTCATGATCGCTCCTCGTCCGAACGTTATCATGAATCAAAATCAAAATAACGAAGCTTTGATGACAGAACTCGTCAGAACTCAACACACTCAAACCAAGAGTTCGCGAAGACGTACCTTATCAGTGGACGGCCTCCTCCCGAGCCCCGAGTCCATCTCCACCTCCACGTCCGCGCTCATCCCGTAGCTCCGTTTCGATGCCGTCTGCCGGCTCTCCCCGAACTTTTTCTGTTGTGGGGGCGTCATCTCATACGCTGTACGCGAGGTGTGGATCTGCGACTGGTACGTGCCCTCTGGGAACTCGTTCACCGTGTGGATGTGAAACAGCAGTCGCGCACAGAGAATGCCTTGGATAGCGCCTTGCGCACTGCAAGAAAGGCGTTAGTTATCTCAATATTTGCGGTCAGGGAGGTGAGGATAGATGGAGTGAAAATCACGCACACGAAGAGGAAATCGCGAAGATCGGGCTGAACGAGATAATGAGATGAAATGAGTGAACAATTTGATTCGCAAATATCATCAAGAAAAAAATAGACGCACTGTTACCCGCTTCAAAACGACCAAGTTACCCGACGTGATGGCTGGAAATAAAATCAAAGATTGGCTGTCGTCAGCTCCGAAACCCGACGTAGAAGATCAACGGACCTAATGTGCACGCAAAATATACGAGGCCTGCAACGATGGGATGAATAATTCAGAATTTTACAACGCACACTCAGGCTTTGCAGCGCAGCTCACCATCGTGTGCCATAACTAGGAGGATGTTTTGCCCCGAGTTACCGTGTCGAAGAACTGCATTCAAACAAAAAGTCCATAAATCAAATGATATATCAGAATACCCGAATGCTGACGCACCGTTCTTCATTGCTTTTGCGTGCTGGAACGATTTGACGAGCAAAAGTGCCAGCGCCACTTTGAGAGGACAGAGGGTAAGTCAAGATAATAGCATTAGAACGAAACAATTATCACGTACAACCCTCACAGAAGATGAGGATCACCAAGGCAATCCATAACAAGTCATTGCCTACGAGGAAGAGACAGCCAGATCCTCCTATGCGAAGTCCTGCGAGCAAGTGAAGTAGAAATGCCGTCAGCGACTATCTTTCCGACTCGCTAGTGGAATGAGTACTTACCCAAAAAGCTGACACCCCGCACGTATAAGAATACGGAATACGCAGTTCCAGCTATACCGCCCTACGTGATTGATCGACATCCATAAGCCCATAAACTTCTTCGCAAGATTATCGGATATACGTACCGCATAGACAAACGCGAGGAGGGTGAATATCCGCCGAGTCCCACCCCATACGGCATATGTTCTTGTGAAGAGAACCACTGGCGAAGAAAAGGTGTGAGATCGAGCTCGTCGCCAAAACGAGAGGACCTACAGACGGCGAGGAGAAACTCGATATAGACGAAACCTGCGAGAGCCCATTTTCAGTCTCGAAGACATCGGAAATAGGAAGAGTTCTTACATGTACTCGCTCGAAGGCCGATCATGCAATCCTGTGCGTGATGGAAGGGTGAAATTACGAATAGGATCATCAGTCATCCAAATTTTTGGAATCAAAATCGCGACGTACTCTCTTATTCACTTTCGGTGTCAGCACATACACTATAAATATATGTTAATGAAGGGTGCAATAAGAATATGCATTTGCTGGAGAGCATATATGTTCGAGCGACGAACGCACCGTATAGCTGACTGAACGCTAGGAAGGGAAAGTACCGACAAAGAAAGAGGAGGCCGCCAGCGAATGTAAAACGACGCCGCCATAGATAGCGGACCTGGTGAAGCTCGAAGTTGAATTCTCACATTGTCGAGAAATGACATTGCTTATCGCACCTCGCTGTCGAATTTAATGAGGTATTCGTAAGTCTGGAGATAGATTATAAGAATGGCTTCTGTGAACAGAGGGTTGCGTGACGCACCACTAGCGACACAGTTGCCACTGAAGAGAGGGACTCAAATCAGCATCTCCATTCGTCTGTTCCTCTCGCCGCCTTTGGCAATCGACGAATACCATTTGAAGTTAAACGTACCTATGGTGTACTGCGTCGATGTGCTTCAGCGTCAGATTGCGTTATCAGCAAAGCGACTTAATCGACGTACCCGGATTATCTCCAACTGCTGCGCTGAATCAATGAATATATCCATCTTCCTCGCCACGCTCTTGCCTTCCTTTCGAGTCCTGCCGTTCGTTGAAGTCGAATCGCGTTGAGCAAAGGAGACGAAACGACGAGGAGAGGGGGTATGGAGTGGTCGGGGATCAGACAAGGGCGTAAAGGCGATTCCAAATCGTTGGCACGTTCTTCATATAATCCTCCTGCTGGGCACGGGTGGATTCCTGCCGGCCCCCGATCGAGGACGTTGAAGTATTGAAGAAGTGCCTGAATCGAGATGTCGGCCTAAACAGCATTGAATTTGATTGATGAATGGGCTGATCGGGCGAGGCGGCTGTGCGAGGATGATTGTATCTTCTCCCCGCGTTTTTCGATGCTCCTTTTGACCTCACGGCGCTGTGCGGCCTGGGCCGCCTCGTCGCACCTGTGGAGATGACAGAAGTAAAGGGGAAATATCAGACAGCAGTATACCTACCAAGGAGTTGTTGTTTGCTTGTGTTCCGTCTTTCTCCATTTCGATGCATTCATTGCATAACGAGACTGCTTGTTTGTTGACCGCGTCATGAGACCTAAAGTCTTCGGATCCACCCGGCCCAGCATCCTGCAGGGAAGAGCGTCGGGCAGGAGATTGCAGCGATACTGCGTACATGAGAAATTGTGTCTATAACGCCTGTAGAGCATCTTATAGTTCTTCTTTCGAAATATTCACCGATCCTTCCTTCTCGAGGCGCATTTACGCCGCCACATTCGAATGAGTATTCAAACGCGCAAGATATGCTGTAGCCCACTTCAGTCCTAGAAAGAGGAACTTACACAGCGTCCTCGCAAGAGACCGATTATTTGCTTACTATTGGCTTCAGATCGGGACCTCGCTTTGAACGTCCTGCAGGCCGAAAGGCCTGTCTCGAAGTTTACGGATGTCATGGAGCGATGCAATGTTATATCCACCGCAAACGTCTCGACGCAAGACTCGAATGCGATGGTGAGGTGATCGATTCAGCGATAGAATAGCCCAATCTATCACGGATGGAAAGCTGGAGTTTCATGAGGGATGTCTTCAAAGGGAGATGTAAGAAGACGTACCACACGAACCATTAATCTTCGATCGCAGCAGCGAAATATAATGACGCCAATATGTACGCGATATGGCGGTGAACATCATCAACAAATTTCGTCCAGTAAAATTAGGACGAGCAACCTTCAAATTAACATATAATTAACCGAGGTTACGTGCGTTGTAATCGCGTGCGCACCTACCATCATTTATCTCTTCAACGCGAAAAGACGACCGTCGTGTTTAGAATGGCTTTGAAGACGGTGAGCGGTGTCGAGATGCGCCTAGATTTGACGACAAACCGACGAACAGATCATAGTTCATTAGCTATTGGCTGATGAGTGAGAGCGCACTGAACATACCCCGTAAGGCTCAAATATTTATTCATCGATCGTCTCCAAAGTTTTCCTGATTCTTCTAAGTGAAATGTGACGTGAACGCAGCAGATGACATCGTGAATTCCCAACGGCCGAAAGTGTATATCTAGCTTGGGCTGTTCATCGTCGCCCAGCAGGCTGATCTCATCGAATCCACGTTAGGAAGAGATCTGACTTGGATAAATTCGCGTGAGTCGCGACTCGCGAAATCACGAGTAAACGCGTAGATACTGTAAAATGCTGTTAGCTCGTCACCAGCATCCTGAGGAACGAGATCGAACGCACCTCGTGTATCCCGTTCCAAATGCTCCGTTCGCCATTCTCGCATCCTCAATCTCGTCTTCGCATTTCCTTCCACCAAATCTTCCCGACCAGCGTGATAGAGAAGTACAAACAGCAAGCGGTGTAGACGTTGCTTTGTCCTTGTCCTAGATATCGATCGAATTTGTCCATCCGGATCCTCGCGTCGTATGAGAGAAAGGGAAATCGGAAGAAGGATCGTATTCGACGTCAGGATCGGGGCGGCGCGACAGGACCGGATTGCGATATGGAGTGTAGAGAATGCTAAGTTAATAGACTGCTGTAAACTCGTCTGCGACATCTCTACTTCTGGGAGCGCGCAGAACTTACCCATCAAGCCCGAATTCTCATACAATCCCATGCCAAAGCAAATGGCCCATGGGCCGACTTTGAACTCTTCCTTCTCGTTCTTTTGTTTCTTCTCCCATATCGACGAGACGAGACACGAGCTCCGAGACGCCTGATTCTAACAAACGGTGCAGGAATAGTCTACATCCGGCTGTCTGTCGTCTTCTAGCCCTGCATTCGACGACGTCGAGTGGATGGTAGGTAGTAGCCAGACTGGATTCGACTCCTTCAAGCCTCGATGGTCGGTGTGAGCCGTGGAGTGAGCGGCGTACGAGTATATGTTGTCAACTGCTTGAAGTTCGTGAGCAGCATGCGGAGGAACGATAGCACATAACGCACCTCCTGTAACCCGGGCCGTCCGAACGTTCTCAAACTTCCTTCTTCAATCCATTCCTCCAGACTATTCGACTTGATTTCGAAAGAAAAATCCACACAGCGCGTCCGGATCGTTGCGTCGTGATGCAAGGATGATTGGAAGAAGAAAGTCTCGTCGAGCTTGAAGCTTGAAGATAGTATACAGCGACCAGAGAAGCAAGGCTTTAAGAATAAATCGATGTAGGATCATTAGCGATTACTTACTTGATGAATGACATTGCTCAGAACGAACCTGTCGAAGACCCGCTCTTCATACACAGCTAACAATTCAACGATCGCTTCCCATCTCTTGTTTGTTCGTACGCCATCTGGCAAGCACTTTGACATAGCGAGACGCGATGAAAGCGCCGCAGACGTCCCAGACGACGCCTGACTCCAACGGTCGAACAAATCTGCCTCTGAAGCGTCGTCTGTTGCCGTCTCGTCGCCCAGCAGTCAACGTTCTACACCGCTCGACTTTTTCGATTGTCGATGCTAGCTCTTATGAGTCTTGGATTCGCGAGCGTAAAATGATGCACCGTAGACCGCTTGAAGCTCGTCAACGACATGCGAAAGAACGACAGCGTACGCAACTCACCTTAGGTAACTTAAGTTCGTTTCGTGTCCGCCGTCCATCCATCCTCCATCCATCTACTGAACGCCTTCTCTGTAATCCCATCTATTCATCCATCTTGACAGCTCGAACCGTGAAGTGAGCCTTCCCGACGACGACATCGCCAGATTCCATCGGTCGAAAGAGTCTGGCTGTCCTTCGTTTCGTATCGTCGCCCAGAGCTCGATGACTTCGAGAAGACAATGCATTAGATTCGGCTCGATGTTTGGCGTGAATCTTGTCCTTATGAGCGTATGTACTGTGAAGTTAAGTAAGTGCTTGAAGCTCGTCAGCGACGTGCTGAATGAAGAACGAGATCGCACAAGACGCACCTCATGTAACCCGAATCCTCAGAGCTCAGTGTCCAACGTCCTCATCTCTCCCCGGCTCTTCCATCCATACAGTTGGCTCGATCTTGAAGAATACTCGAAGGAAACTAACTGCGAACGAAGCCAACCACCCAGCTGAACTTCAACGAATCACCGACGGAAACACATTGGCGTACCCTTGATCGTCTCTGAACGTCCAACTCTCACGAGTGCGAGCTTTGGATCGTAAAGACGATGCGGACAATCCAAGGTCGCTTTCGTCGATATCCTTTTTCGTTCGGCTCGAGGTCAGAGCTGAGGATGAGCGAGCAGAGGTCGAGGTCGTCGACGACATGGCGGCTCTGGACAACCTGTACTCGTTCGACAGACGCGTGTGGCTCTGAGTGAGCTCAACCGCAAATCGTCAACGCGTCCACTGAACGATACGACTCATCGAGTACTCATCATTGAATCAAATTGTTGTACTTTTCGTTCCAGAGTCACGTCGAGTATAATTACATCGATCTCAGCACCATATGAAATGTCGACGAAAGGATCAAAGGTCATTCGTAAACTAATGCCCAGGAGAACTTGAACGACAACGACAGAAAGAAAACAAAACGACATCATTAATCGCGCAAAAGAGAAAAGCTAGGTAACTGCATAATTTACATGAATTGCAAAATCGAGGACGGAAACATCACAGCGAAGTCGACATCGACGAGCGACGAGCGAACGACTGGCGATGTCATGAGGACGAGAACCTTTGAGAGAGAGCATGACAATGACGACAAGAGAACAGCATACGAAAACGTGACGACGAGAATTCGAGAGAGAGAGAGAAAAGACAAGAGTCCGATTCCAAGAACCATTTTGATTCGTTTGATTCGAGAGCACCTTCACGGCACCCTCGCGCACTTCCTCCTCTTGCGATTAGGCGTCATCGTACTGCAAAATCACCCCACGTCAGCCCCTCCTCTCTTCAAACATCACGTCAAGGTAATCAATCACTCACATCAACATACAAACTCCCCGGCCACGGACTCCAATTCCCACTCTCCTGCACATACACCCTCCCCATCGTCCCAAACTGGTCCATATCAAACCCAGCAAGCACTCCCGCAGTGCCCTGCGCCCTCCTAATGTTGGGAAGGAGGAAGATGTACCGCAGGAGCTCGGCGAAGACCTCTTGCGTAAAGTCGATGCCGGGACAGAGGTGGAAGCCCGAGCCTTGGTTGCGGTAGAGCGAGGCGGGGCGGGTGGGGTCGATTGTTTCGGGGTTGGGGAAGGTGGTTGGCTGTGGTGAAGGGTTTACGAAATCGTCAGCTTAAACGTCAAGAAAGAGAGAGACAGGAGAGAATGGAGAGAGAAAGACGTACATCCAAATTCGCCTTCTTAAAACTCGCAAACACCAAATCCCCCGTCTGCACAACCACCTTCTCCTTCCCACTCCCCTGCTCGATCACCGTCGTCTCCCCCTCCTTCCCCACCACCGCCCTCAACAACCCCGCAAACTGGGGCGCCAACCTCTGCCCCTCACGTACATACCCCTTCACGCGCTCCATATTGCCCTCCCTGCACGCCTGCTTCAGCATCTCGCAATCCGCGGCGTATTTCGGCTGGAGGTACAGATCGACGACCTGCGCGAGGGCCTGCGAGACGTTCACCGAACTCCCCACCGCCAACCCAATCACACATGCGATGAGTTCGTTCATCGGCCTCCCGCTCGCAGCAAGCTTGCTCAGGAACGGATGACACTCCTTATTCGTAGCCGCCGGCGCCGTAAACTTATCCTTCAGACTCGCAAACATACCCTGGATGAACCCGAGCGCACTCGTCGCGGTGCGCGGCGCGACTTCCTCGATGGACTGCTGGATGAGGTTATTGATGATCTTGCTGACGCCCTGCGCCGTGTTCCGTAGGATCCAGCCCGTTTCGGGCTGGACGTTCTCGAAGACGCAGGTGAAGAGGACCATGAACATGTCGTATGTCTCCTGCTCGGTGAACATCCCGCGCGGGTTCGCTTTCGTCTTGAGGGGAATGCCGCACTAAACGTCGTCGAACAGCAATGAGTTTCAAATACGAATAAGGCGAGAAAGAAAGAGAAAGAAAACGTACAAGCAAATCAGCACTCCAATGCACGGCCGCCAAATTGATCACCTCCTGCACAATATCCACCGTCTTCCCCGGCCTCCCCCGATACTTATAACTATTCTGCTCCACAAGCCCCTTCACCGTCCCCAAATACCACTCCTTATACCCCTCATAGCTCTTCCCCTTCTCCGGGAACAGCGCCCCAATCACCAACTCCCAATCCTTCTTATGCTTCTCTGCATCATCAAACGTCAGCATGAACCCATACCCCTCCGTCAGCGCCGCCATATCCGCCGTATACGTCTGATTAAAGCGTTTGAACCGGTCGTTCGACGCCGAGAACACGAAATCAATGCCCTGTATGGTCTCAACCACTTTCGGGATGGGCACGACGACGGGCGGGGTGAGCTCGTATTGCGCTACGATGCCGAGGTTCGTGAGGTTCTGCTTGGTGGTGGCGGGCGTGAAGAAGGGGAAGAGGGAGTAGACGCTGTTCGCGGGGTAGTGCCGGGGGAGGTGGCGCATGAGGAGCTTGGGGAGGGCGGCGCCGAATGCGCCGTTGTTGGGGTCGCGCGCGCAGTCGAGGTAGCCCCAGGAGGTGAGGTTCGCGGCTGCAGCGAACGAACGAAACATCATCATCGTCAGCAAACGTCATCGTCGTCAAAACAGAGAAGAAAGAGAGAAGAAAGAGAGAGGAAAGAAGGGAAAGAGAGGAAAGACACGCACGAGTATAATCAGTAGTATAATACCTATCCCCCCTCACAAGCGCGATCGCATCCGCAAGAATCGCCCTCGTCATCGTATACCCACAGCAAATCCCACTGCCAGGGCCCAGCGCCATCGTATCCTCCGCCTGCAACCCCACATACAGCTCCAAATTATTCACATGCCCATACAGCTTCTCCGCCGCCTCCGCAACGCCAGGTACCTGACTATTCCATTCTTTGAAGTTGGCGAATGGTTTGAGGCCGAGGAACTCTCTGAACTCGTTCATGGTGCACATTCCCCACTTGCGACCTTGGTTGATCGCCATGACCTCGACGACCTTCAGCACAGCCGGCGTTCCTCGTGCGCGATAGGCCCCAGCCATCTTCTCCGTCGCACCGTGCAAGATGCCCGCCAGCCCGTCATCGCTAAACTTCCCGTCCGGACCCCTTTGCAAATCCCCCAAGGGGCGCTGAGCGGGCGAGGCGGGCATGGAGGCGAACGCCGCGCGAAACGCCGTGTTGATGTCCTCGACTTGGAGGGTGTCAGCGGGTTTGCCGTTGAAGAAATATTTGAAGGCATTCTCGGTCCAGGTGATGTCTTCCTGGGCGGTGACGGCGTGCCAGCGGTAGAGGAGGTTGAACTCGACAGAGACGGCGTTGCCTGTGCCGCGCGTGACGGGCGTTTGGTTGTCGCGTTTGATGGGCTGCAATTCGAATAAATTAGCATTTCGACGACGAAGAAAGAGAATATAAAATAAAGCGAGTACGTACGTCAAATGGATTCATACTCCAACTATTCCCCGACCTTCCCAATCCCAGGAATCCAGCGACGTAATCTCCAAAGATAAGGGCCATGAAGTGCCCACAGTTGACGAGGCGGGCGGTCTGGAAGATTTCCTCGTCCTGCCTCTCGCGCTCGGCTTGGTCGACGGGAGGCGGGTTCTTCCAGGTGCCTTTCTCGTTGATCGAGAGCAGCATGTTCGCGATGAACTAATAAATAACAGTGTTCGTCAGTGTCACGAATTGTTTCGAAAGAGAGAGAGAGATAAACGAGATGAAGGACAACTCACGTTATGGTTCCTGCAGAAGATGACGAGCAACGCGCCAGCAGCAGGCGGGAGGAATCCCAACCTCTCCTCCGCATAGCAGTCGTTGTACATCAGACCCCTGCCTTGAGCCTTGTCGCGAACGGAATCTTGCTCGGCCTGGCTGGCGCCGTAGAGCGGCGAGAGGTCGAGGTAGGAGGAGGTGTCGTTGATGTATCCCTGCTGAGGGTTGGTGCGGAAGAGGGAGTGGGTGACGAGCGATGCGAAGGCGAAGGTGAGGGATGAGTTTCCTCCGGGGTGCGGTTGGAACTGTCGAGAATGATGGTGAGCAACGAGAGAGAGGAACAGAAAGAGTAAGACGTACGTTGTCCGCCTTCAAGAGCTCGTCGAAGACCAAGTTAGGATCAGGCATCGCGTTCCACGGCTGAGGATGCTTCCCCTGCACGCTCCTCGCATACGGTGTCCCCGCCCTCCCCAAATCCGGCCACTCAGGATTATTCCCCCCGCCATCAGCAGCCCGAAACCTCGCCTGGTCGCCCAAGAACGTCGCAGGCGGATGCGTCAGCGTATCATACAACAACGTAATCGCCTCGTTGTTCAACTTCGTCTCCACCGCGCCCGCCGGGATCTTCGTGATCGCCGCAAGCGAATCCACGAATATATTCTTTCTATCATCGACGGCGTCGGGGTTGCGCAGCTGGTCGAGGATCGCACCAGCGAACTTGGGGTCGGTGATGGGCGGGCCGCGCTGGGCGATCTGGTCGATGGTGTCTGCGAGGGCGTAGAGGCGGGAGTGTTGGTCGTTCTGCCCGTTGGGGTCGCCGGCGGCGGCGACGGCGTAGTCGTACTGGCCGTCGGGCGCGGTGGGGAGGGGGCGGTCCTTGAGGTGGACGACGTCTGCGAGGGAGACGATGGGCGAGTCCGCGAGATCGAGCTTGGGCTGCGACGGCATCGTTGTCGGCGTTGTTGGCAACGTTGACGAAGTCAGCGACGACAGGGACGGCGACAGAGACGACGATGGAGGAGGTCACAGAAAGAGAGGTGATGATGGGCCATGGTCGAGAGAGGGCGCGTATATAAGCTCGGTTCTGTGCAAGACGTCGATCATCAACAAAGAAGAGAAAAAAAGTGTGGCAGCGTGGACAACGGAAGCAAGGGCCTCGGCTCGCACTTGCTTCCGACCGCCCTTCCCACAGTTCCTCCGCCGTCCAAATACAAAAAGAAATGCTTCGAAGCAAGTTAGACAGCCCGCCATTCATTTCAGGTCGTCCTTCCAAGTCAAACGTGCCTTTCCAAGCGAGTTACCTGTATTTCATGACCGACGTGACTGCTGTGATTGACAAACAGACGGAATCTAACTGGCGGCGCTAAAGACGGGCTGTATCTAATCCCGTCCTCCGGCTTGACGCATGCTGTGCCTGGTCAAGGTTAGCATCGACCTAACCCACACAACCTCAAACAAATCAAATCAGCACCGCCAGTCGACGATCCCATCTCGAAACGCACAGACCTAATCATTACTTACTACCTCCTAACGTCTCCGCAAGATCCTCACCATTTGGCATTTCGACTGCGGTAGGTAAATCCAATTCTCATTTCGCTGAAACGCTCTTCGACAGCCTTGGCCGAGCTCGGCGCGGCTCGAGCGCAGCGCCCCGGTCTGTCGCCGACGACCGACCTATTTAGTATTTGAATTGCGAAGCTGTGATATATTGAAATAGGTACCACAACGCCGACCGAAGTCGAGAACGAGGCTCTCTTCGCCGTCGGAAGCGTAGTTGTACCTAAGCACCGTGTCCTCCGTCGTCTTGTGCTTTGTACTTCCAACTTTGCCCAGCTATCTACTATCTATCATCTATCTATCTCAGTACATGCATCTTCCACCTTCTTCGAAATGACGAACTCTGACTGCGTCGACGAACGGCGAGTGATGGATGGCATAGATCCCTCCGATCAAAACCATCACTTTCGACGTGGCACACGAAACGACAACAATAGTACACCGCCGACCGCCCGACCGACTTAGAAGACCTTCGAGAGCGCACTCGGAAACGAACTTCGAACCCGAGAACACTTCAAACGCTGGGAAGACAGCGCGTACGTATAAGGAGGAATAGCAAATAGTTACGTACTATGCGAGCCCGTACCCGAGCGAGCGCTTCTGTTCCGTGCATGTACGCCGCAATTGTCCCATGAACGCACTGAAGGACAAATGGTTGGAAATGAACGAAAGGGTGAAAGAGAGCGAGAGCATTTGACGAGAAAGTCACATCTTAGGACGACAAGTCTTACCATAAGATATTCTGAGAGATGCTTGACGGGACGACGGATCAACTGCACGCCTGACAATAGACAATCAAGTACATGTACGCGGTGAAGCAGGAATCCAGGATTGCACGGCTACTCACCTCGAGGCTCGAGGTCAATTGATCCGTCTCTGCCCTATCATCATGTTCGGATTAGTAGAGAGGTGGTATGCAGGAGACGGAGGAGAATAACGCACCGCATCGAAAGTGAGACGTACGAAATGCAGCGTCGAAGCATGAATGAATTTGAGGATGAAGTTACATGTAACGGACCGGTGTCGTCGAGGAAATTTAGAGAGAAACTCGCATTCTGTAAGACGTCGTGAACATTACATGTACAATAATCGTGGTAGACAGACGGATCAGCTTACTCGTTCGCATTGTGAGCTGTTCTCCGCCTTGATTCTTGATCCTGTCGCGAAATGCAGATTGTTAGTGACAAACCTTGAATCTTCACGACAACACGGCGACGCCGTACGAAATGAGGCCATCCTTGATGCTTCTTGGATTCATTCTCGTCTAACGATACAAGTATATCTGATAACAAATATCCATCATTAGTGCGCAAGAAGTGATGAACGCAGGATGAAATGAACATACACTTGTGCGGTTGAAAGTATTTGACGAGAATTTCGTCGATTGGGATGAGGACTTTAGATTTGACGGATCAGAAACACGCGATGAAATTGAAGCAGGCTTGCACACATGCTTGCTCACCTCGAGGTTCATCTGTCTGTGTCCACCTGTTATAGCACGCAGATCATTAGAGACGAGTTATAAGACGGACGAGAAGAGTTACATAGCGTGACGTTAGAAATGCAGCTTCGCCTTGCTTGAACGACGCATATCTATATCTCAAATAGAAATCGCAAGAAGATCACAAGCAACGCAGAGTGAAACGGAACAGACCTTAGCCGTAGAGCCGTAGAGAGCATTTCGAGAGAACACTTTAGATTAGAACGTCGTGAATCGATCGATATAGATGGCCGAACCCGTTTAGTCTTCAATTTTACGTGACGTTGATAGAGGAAGACTCCTCACGCTGCTCTGTCTCTTTCCACCAATCTTCCTATCATAACGTGCAAATTCTTCATTATCAAAACGACCGTACGAATCATAGCGACGTACCAAATGTAGCCATCCTCTCCGGGTTCTCCGCCGTCGAGCTCTGCATTCATTCTCGCAATACGACGCTCTATCTCGATCGAAGGTAAGTATTCAGCCTGAATTCGACCTTTCAACACCATCGATGAATGTTCTCTCACCAGATACGTCATACACTTCCCTCCCCTCGCCGAGAGAGACGATCTCGACAACACGACAATCCCCTTCCAAGCATTCCAATTTGGACGCCAACGTCATCAGCATCCTAGGGACGACAAAGAGAACTCGAAGTTCGGACAGGCCAGCGAACCCCGAGCTCGTCGCGAGGCTCGAGGCTCGCCGGCCCGTTTCGACGTCTTCCAAGCTCCGAGTTACAGGCGTCTCGGAATCTTGATGGGATTCGATATCACAAGCATGTGATTCGCCCAGCACCCATGCCAGCGCTCCGAACCTGGTAGCGTTGACGACTTTTCGAGTTGTCGCCGAGTTCGAATACCAGTATTCGAAAGGGAGGGAGGCAACGAGAAGTTGAGAACGAGTTGGTGAATCTTTCATCTTCTCAACTTCTCGCCTACGAATGAGAAAAACACAAATAAAAAGAAATCCAAAGGCTATCTGTGAAACTCACCTCGAGCCGGGAGCAATTCCACTTCGGACATCGACAATAAAAATAAGACGCACACGACTCGGACACTGGCAGGCGTTGGTTGACGTTTCCCACTCGATGACGCGAGACCTGTGCACACGACCTGGCGACCTGCCCGACCTGACAGCGGGACTGCTATATTTGTATAACGGCGACGTCGTTCCTTCTTTCGACCGACAGCATAAATAATGAATGATCCTATAATGCCATATGTCGAAACGTCAACTCGGTGATGATAGGCGATAAGCATTCCTCGTCACTCACTGGTCGTTCATTCAAGTCGTTCCTTGTTTTCGTACGAAAGCTGCGAGTGAGTACAAGATCGATGGCCGACGCCGTAGAAAGAAAGGAAGAAACTGAGAGAGTAAGAATTTATCCTAGAGCATCGAGACGTGACTTACGGATGAATCTGCTCGTCTCTGCCTCCCCGACGACGCGAGCACGGCTCTAGAGACGCAAGAAAAGAAAGGCCATTCACCATGGCGCATTCGCCTTCGAAGCCCGCTGAACTCCTAGGCACATTCTGTTCGAGGAGAACGACGAGATCTTTCAGGTAGCCACGTGGATATCTGCGAAAGAGAGACGATGTAAATCGATACACATTCTCACCTTCTGGCAATGCAGATAGAAATATATGCTCTTTTCCGAATTTGTGTACGTGAGCGTAGAGAAATTGCGAGTCAATTTGTGAAATTCGCCTTCAGCTGTGAGCAACCAGGTGGTCAAGAGGTCGAGCAAACGACGATCGATGGGATTCACTAAACAACGAGATCGCTATTTTTATAGGAATGTCGTCGTCGTCATCCTCATACCTTTGATAAAGAGGGCCGGCATGATTCCTTATATCTAAAACATGTTAGAAAGCAATCGATTAGCACGAAAAGGGAGATAACAAACGATGAGCAAAACTACGCACAGTGCATACAATTCACCTTCATACGAGAGCTGCAAATTCTTAGTAAAATGATAGACGTAAAGATAGTCGTCTTCCGCCCTAGCTCTATCTTACTCGAGGAATGCGGCGAGATCTATAAGCTGATCATTTAGAACTCAGCGAGATCGAAACGATGGAAAACTCTCACCTTCACGAACTGATGAACCCCAGATGCTGATGTTTACTACATCAAGGCTTACGAAGAGCTCATGGGAAATAGAGTGACGGGATGCTGCTTCACGATCGACAGAAATCAATTCGAAGTCAGATATTCGTACCCATCATTAAATGACAGGATCTGCGCTACTTACCGACCTGAGCGCCCAAACGATGAGAGTAGGTAAGCGCGGCATCTTTGCAGACTGCGCCCTACTGCCAACTCGTCCTTCATGAAGCCATTCCAACCATGCAATTTCAAGATTGGAAGTCCATAGATTCGACGCACAGTGTATCTAAAGGTTTCGTAGGGTTGAATTGATGGCGATCGATGACAATGTAATCGAAGTTGTTGAGGACTCACCCCCAACGTCCGTCGCCTTGGATCAACTGACGCCTGCCAGCGACGTTCTGTCAACACGCCGTCGTCGATGGGAGCGTCGCTTTACTGCGCCGAATACTGGTATGCGGAGATGATATCCGACGTCAGAGCTCGAGATGAGGTGGTGGTCAGAGTGAAAGACGCGTCTCGCCGACGCTGTGCAGAGCATCGCCATGGCCGTGTTGACGCGATGTTTGGTTGGGACAAACAACGCGTGCGCCAAAACATATTCTGGTGAATTCTTCAAGCTTCCAGCTTTCTGTGACTATGGAGAACCACGACGAACGACGACGAACGATGGAGGTGCGGTGAATCGACTGCGCCACTGAAGCATGTCAAAGAGATGACGGTGCAACGAGCCTAGCTAGCAATTCAGCGAAAATTGCTCGACCTACAGGAAACCCGCGCTCGTCGAATGAAATGTTCTCTCCGTACGTAATTTACGTAAATCAGGCATATCACGAGAGTACTTCTCTATCGGAACTGGACTGTATTCTTACTCTCGCCTTTTCAAGCTCGTACATAGCATCAACCTCATCCGTATCAGTGGTTTGGCGGAGAATCAAAGCGGGACTGATCAACTCGAGTTCTATGTCGCCGAAAAGGAGCGAAGCCTTAAAGGAGATTTTATCAACTGCGCCTCCAATGTGCTCGTTCACTATGTGCTTGGCTAGAAACTCTCAGCTGCTGGCGGTGGTTTAAAGGCAGTCCATCGCTATAATTATAATCGTATCATTGACTCGATATATCTCCCAAACTCTACTCAGTTTCGGAGCTCGTTTCGACGAGTACTGCAAAAGAAAAGAGTAGAGAAACTTGCGATCGTATCAACATGTTCCATCGAGTGCGAGCGAATTCGATGCCGTTCTCCCGATGAGCGGAATATAATAGTATAGTACAGTATATATTAGCGAGACGTCATCCTGCGAACCTTCAATAGATATCAGGAGATGATGTTTACCTACATGTGAAATCGTAGACATGCTTGTCGATTCTGGACAAGCATCTTACGGCATGAAATTTCCATAAACGTTGAATTTCATCACGCATCACACGCCGTATCAATAATACTTTATAAAATATATAAAGAACGATAAACTCATAAATGCTTATCATCGACGAGGCGGGAAGTTTATATACATTCACACATTTGCACCACGGATCTCTAAAACCAAATGCAGAAGAAGAAAAATATTGCGTAGCGAGCGTTATCCACGATGAGCACAGCACTTCCAGCCAATAATTGCGCAGATATAACAATAAATATCTAGGAATAGCTTTCGAAATGCGGAAGGCGAGTCGCACTATTCATGACTAGGACCGCTAAAGTGATAGTTTGATAAATGCGCCTGCGGCATGAATTTGCTGCATCATGTGGGTTCTTTGGCTGTGTGCGCGTTGATGTATCTATTTCTAGACTATTCTTACGCTACACTCTCCATAAGCATTTCAGAAAATCAAATTTATCAATGTATTCGAGTTCTCGCTACCATCAGAGTACAAGTGGGTCTGACTCCTTATCTGAAGGAGACGAATTCAGACTTGTAGAGCTTTTTGCGGCATCAAATCTACCGTCCCTTTCATAACAGCGTGGTATAGCGTCCCGAAAGTCCGTTCCAAAGTTTATCAGTAAAGGCCGCCGAAACGTCGACATAAGTGTGCCGGCTACTTACGTCTGTCCGTTGAGGTATTCCACGAACAGCCTCGCTGCCCTCGCGTCGAGTGCTCGATTCCCCATCCTATTATGCTTACTTAGGTTGACAAGCGAGTTATCTCATTGAACGCAAAGTGTGATTATTGACGAAACTTACACCAAGAAATCAAGATCCTTTCGAGAAACATGGCAGATGTAAGGATCCCAGCAGGCCGTCAACCCTAAACGGTGACATTAGCCGCGATTTAGTTGACTTGAATAACCCTCGACAAAGTATTTCTCGGCAAAATCTATCTGGCAACGACCTTTGCAACGAATAGTCCTCTCCGGATCAGGAATTATCGAAGACGAAGAGGGAGTGTAGCGCGGGCATTGTGATTCTCCCGAGTACCTATTCATATCATGCTTTCAATAAATTCAGTACAGCGAATGAGTGCCATCTTATGGACGTCAAGACGTCTAGGTGCCGACGCCACGCGCGTGAGTGAATATGTAAACGACGGTGAGCAAATATCTGTTCCCTCTTGTTTATAATAATGTCCTTCTCTTTCCTCCGCAGTGAATGCAAACAAATTTGAGTGGGTTTGCTGGTCTTTCGATTCATCGTCACACGAAATCTTAGCTCCACTCCTTCTTCATCCCGATTCCCGCCTCGAATACTCATTTTGAATCTTGGTGAAACATATTATTCCGTCACTGCCAGTGAGTCTCTTGATACACTTGGTACAATGTGTGAGTCACTCTACACTTCGCGAATATACACATCCTGTCAGTTCCGAGCTTTCTTCTACCCTTTCTCTAAAACATATTGCCGATATTGTTGTAGTGCCTCGGGCTGTGAATTCTCCATTTGAGATCGACTTGCGAATGTTGAGAATGACGCGTGAAGCAAGGATTGAATGAAATACTCGATGAGGTCTTTGATAAACATGCACAAAAATCCAGCGTGTTAGTAGGAAATTGAGCAGAAGATGTGACGTGTGCTTACAGCATTACGGTGTAGTAAAGAGGTGTGTTTGTAAATTTCAGCATGAAAATCACGTTCAAGAAAGTGATCGCTGTGGGATTAGTAGGTCGTAGTCAAATTTACTACGTCAAAGAAAAAGGTAGTAGTCTGGGACGGAATAGATACGCACATGATAAGATCGCGAAGTAGAGAACACCTACCCGTGCCCAGATTAAAAATTAATACTCGATGTATGAGTGGCAGCAAAGCATACCATCTCGGTAAAGCGTATGGACAAGCTGAGACGACTCTTTTCTCCCTAATTTTTATGAATTTGTATGTCAGGCAACGTGCTCTTCTCTTTGGATGATAGATTTTATAAGCTTACACTGTGATATACCTCTGATAAGTGAGAGAATGACAACATCTAAGTAAAATGTTTGGTAAAATGTTGTAAATGATTTGTGTTCAATGTGTTTTGAGACTCACTGAGTTCTGTCACTAGTACAAAGCAGTAGAGTACAAACACGTCATTTTTAATTGTTATGACCTCGCAGTTAATAATTGATGTGTCGGGGACAACTTTGTGAGGAATTAGTACATCATAAGATAGAAAAATCAAAAAGTGTTCAGTAAATCTTACATGTCGCAGTCTTGATCGATTTGTTGATTTCAAAGGCTCCAATCACTGCCCCCGCCTGAACGTGAACAGTTCAGTAGTCACAGTCGGATAATTTGAAAAATATCTGTACGAACAGACTGTATAAGAAGAAGGTATGCAAGGACAATGGCGTTCCTGTTCCAAATTGCGTGTGTACGTATAATCTGAACCCCTTTGAGAGATGGATACCTCTTTCATTAAACTATTCTTCTCAGATTCCAAATCGGTGAATACCACACTCACATTGACAGACTATCGTCCCAGAGAACGCCGCCCCTTTTTTCAATAGGTAATACTGAGATATTTATAAAAACCAATGCGGGTTCAGACGCACAGTTACTCAGAGTAAACGCCGTACGACATGTCTGGAATTCATATCAGTGACACCGTCCGCATTAACATGCACAACGGCTCCTCGAATCCGAAATAAGCTCAGATAACTCACTTGAGACGCTTGGCTGGTGGTGAACTCAACTAGAGTAAAGTGTAATTTTAGTGAGTCGCATTTTCGGGCATATTGAAAACTAGAACATAGTGATACTCACACCAAACCACGGCGACGGCGTCGATAAAACAGCTATAGCGAGCGATGAGGTAAAGTACTTTCCCGAAGGACCAGGTTTGCATCCATATATATCGGATTTCATCAGAAATGAAGATAATGCTATCGTATGCCTGCGCATAATCAGGCCTCTAACACAACAACTGCGAGAAGCGGAACTCACGAGCAGAGCCATCATAGAGACTAAGCGCACCCGTAAAATATTCGAATTTAGCGTCACTGAATGAGAAGGTCATACAGTATCGACAAACCATTTGTATACTGAGTTCAACTAGGAATCAGAACTCAATTTTCGGAGTTGGGGAAGTATCTACCTTGATAGACAATCCCTGCATGAGAAAATCTTGAAGAAATTGAAGCATTCTAAGGAGACGAAAATCTCGGAGGGATCACCGATTTGGTCATAGACTCAGCGTTGTGCACCCTTTAAATACTGTTTATAAAATAAACTCATCTATTTCTCACCCGCTCCAAATGATCACAGTTACATTCTGCTGCGCCTCAAATTATTTCCGGCCAGACATATCTTTATATTTCATGGTTATTCGGCTGCTGAGAACGTCTGTGCTCTATCCGATCCGAAGAGAAGTTAAGTATAAAGAATGGAGACTCGATGTAAAGATGGACATTCCGACCTTGAAATGCACTTTTGACAGAATTTAGGTTGAAATTACTAGTGCGCCGCCTACACCGCCCTGCATGCTTCGATTCTATCCTGCAACCATCGGGTACGAAATTTATTGCCAAAATTAAGCAACGATCTGACGGTAACGTAAGAACCAACTGTTCCAGATACTCCGAGGTAGACTCTTAGTATTCCTATATGAGACTTGGTGACATAGCGATGGGAAGAGATGTCGGCGAGCAAGTGTGGCGGTGGCAAAGTAGCGTATATCATAAGGAACACGTGCCGTAGAGATTGGATTCCATCAAATCTATTGGTCGACAGATTGCATTTTTGAACTACAGAATAAAATCTTGAGGCTGGGCGTAGAACTTGCGCTGTTTCGAGCTAGAAAGCCGCGTGTTGCTCTTGAAGAGATGAAACACGTCCTAAACCTATTTGCATGTTTGATCATTTTCTTTCTCCCGAGCTTCACTGCCCGTTGAATGTTGAGATATAGTAAGTGCTCACGGAAAGCGAAGAGCATAGTCGCGTGAAAAAGGTCAGGCTTCCTTACCGACCTGAGGCTATCGTTTTTGATCACCATATTCTTCTAAGACGGATATTTCAAGTGAAGTGAACTTCGAAATATGAAAGGTCGCTATCATACATAAAGATACAGCGAACCTCGACGAGTGTGTCAGCTGCGAAGAAAGGCGAATTTAGATACTAAAATTCTGCTCGCCAATGGCATAACTAAATGTTTGAGGGATGGAAAGCTAGAAATCAATGTCCGAGATGCCGCTTCCTTTCGAATCTCATAGCAAGGTCTGCCTTCGATTCGGTTGGAGCCTAATGGCAACGTGCCTCGCATTTAGGTGATTGTACAGGAACATGCGTACTGGGAAGGCCAAGGACTCGGAGACGATGAGAAAGGAGCCGACATAACCCGCGTTAACAATACGAGCGTCTGAAAAATGGATTCCTGAATATTGTCGGATACGATGATTAGTAGTGATTGTAGCACATGAACGATTTTGAGGCGGGTTCTGGTTAGAAGGAGAAAATAACGAACGAGTTCGAGGTGCGCTGTTGATATCGTAAACGACGGATGCTTGCATGGAAAACAAAAAATACGAAATTTAAGCGCAAGAATACTTATATGTATGTACTGCATGGCTCATCGTGGTACTCGCATACGGTCACTTCAGACATTAAATTCTCTTGTCAGTTCCGTTATTAGATTCTCGAGCATAATCAGCAGCAACGGGCTATGACTGGAAGAAAGCCCCAGAAGAACCTGACGAGATCACTTGTGCGCGGACCCTGTCTCGAAGATTGATGATACACGTAATACGGAAACAAACGATGATTCTGTCGCCCATTTGAGAGAGCAGAGAAAGGGTGGACGTTGACATGCAGAGAAATGCGGTGAACATTTTTTGAAACTTGAATGGAAGGTACAGCACTTGCGAGATCGAAGTGCGATCATTATGGAAAGATCGATTGATTCGTCTGCTTCTCTTTGCTTGCGTCTTCCATCTTCTTCTACTCCATCCGATTACGTTGCAGATACTCCTGCGAACCAACGAAAATTTAAACTCTTCCGTCAAAGAAAGATATCGATGTGTATCTGTTCATCAAGGCACTAGCGTCGTCTTGACACGCTGATCCATGGCGAACGCTGAAACGCAAAAATGTTTTCTCGAAGAAAAGACGATTCTAATAGTGAGACGACGATCTCCGTTCGATGTTGACGAAACATTACAAAAAATAGGGACGTGCAATGGCCGAATGCAGGAGATTTGAATTTGGAAAGGCAGACAGAGATTCTTCGAGAAGGTTTCGTACCGTCAGCACTAATAGTAGAAGCAGCTTTGACAAGATTTTCCGACCCGTGACTTGATACGAAATGAAGTCCAATGACGCCGGGAGAAAAGCCAAGAAGTTGACAACATCAAATTTGGCGACGAGGACGGAGGCGCGTCGTTCATCGTTCCCCTCGCCTCATCGCTGCCTCGACGACGTCCTTTGATCTCTCTCATCGTCCGTGCCATCCGGCGTCGGCTCTCTTCAAGATGGAACATGTCGACTCGACCGAGAACTCCAAGAAGATGATGAACGCGTAAATCGGAGTGCTGTTGGTGGACGCTGCTGGTGGTTGATGGCGCAAACCTGGTGCGTGCTCTCTATCGTTTTGCACACCGTGAACTTCATCTCGAACTCAAAAGCTCTTCTCGTCGCGCAGAGAGCTTGGATCTCGGCCTGGACGCGGTCGAAGATGAATGAATCTGGGATGAAGAAGAATTCGAAATATGTAGCGCGAAGAGCAAATGAGAGAAGTCAGGATACGCACGAGCCTGGGATGGCACGTGTCGCCAATGAGGACGACTTTGCTTGAAGAGTGAACCCAGCATTCGTTTCGTGGCTGTTTACGAAGACACCATTCGAGTGGTCTTTCGATATGCGCAAGGAAAGCGCGAGATCCACAACGGCATCGAAGAAAGAAAGCCCAAAGTCGAATTAGAATGATGCAGAAACACCAGTGAAGTACGAACGCACCCAGGTTCGAAGTCCGCGAAGTCTGCGCGCATCTGATCAGCGCTGCAGGGATGGCTGTCGAATGTCCAGTCTTCCGGTATATTTCCCCAAGTGCCGCTGCCGTTTAAATAGATCGTCGAGACTGAGATGCAATGAACGTCAGAAAGTTGTAAAAAAGGGCAAGAGATGAATAACGCACCACGATATCCCGCCCAGGTCCAATCCACCGCGTCATCTCCGGCCTCTCTACCATCTTCCGCAGTTGAGCGTCGTCCATCGTCAGCGACGTCGGGATGACTGCACGATACGCCGCATCTCCCGTGCTCTGTGCGTGTGGAGGTCGACCAACTACACCGAGTCGAACGAATGAGCGAATTCCATCCGCACTGACGATGAGCTTGCAGCAGAAAAATCTGTCGTTGAAAGCCTCACGAGCAGCGCCCGGGTCGTTCGATGGAGCGTCCCGAGCTTCAAGCTGACGTTTGGCGATGAGATGACGCGGTCTGGTCTGTGAATGGAGGTCGCCGTGATGGAGGAGCATTAAGCCAGCGCGCCGCATATTCCTGATGTTCGTATGAGAGAAAGAACGAGATGTTGGATGAAGACGACGTCTATTGGGTTCAAGGTAAGCAACTGCAAATCTACGGCGAGGGGTTGTGATTGCGCACCAGTTTCGAACTCATCTCGCACCATCGCCAGATCGCCCATCCACATCTTCACCACACAGAATATCTATTTGACGTTTCATCCGGGCTCGAGGTTCAGAGGAGGATGAGAGGAGGATGACGTGGTGCGGCAAGAGCTGGATCGTGAAGACGACGGCCCGTCGTCGTCGTGCCTACTTAGATTCATACTGGTATGCAGGGGCTCGTCATCATGCATCATCCTCATCCTTCCCCTCCTTTCCTCCAAATCTCCATAATGAATCTCCGAGTCCATCTCCGATCCCCTCCTACAACTCCATCGCCGTCTCGTCGACATCTTCCACATCTTCCACATCTTCCACATCTTCCGTAACTGACAATGGCAATATTAATGACAATGCTCGTCCTTCGATGCTCGTACGTCGACAACGATGACGACGATGACGGATGACAATGCTCGTACGTCGACTACGGCTAGGCGTTCAAGATCGGCGTTCGGCGTACGAGAGTCGAGTGTCAGCGATTCTCTCCTTTCTCGATTCTCTCGATTCTCCCGTCCCGATTTCTGGATTTCTTCTCTTCTCCTCTTGTGCTCTTTCCCCTTTCCCGCTCTCGTCTTCGTCTTCGTCCCCGCTCCCGTTCTCATTCGTCTCTCCCTCCGCACCTCTCTCCAAGTCCCCGAGTTCGCGAGTCCGATCTTAGAATCGTCGTCAGCGAATTCACCTTCGTCGCGACTCGCGAGGATTTATTCTTTATAAGTTATAGGTGAGATTCCGTCCATCGAAGAATCTCCAACATCTATTCACCCCTCCCGTACTCAGTGAAGTCAAGGCACGGCGTCATCAGATGAGTGAATCGACGCGAATGACGAGAGGTGCGAAGGAAAGCGCACAGCGCTCAGTGTTGTGCTGTGTTGGAGAAACGCCGACGGGGACACGACTGCGAGTCAGAGGATCTTCAAGACGCTTGTCGAACGAACGAGCGAATGAACGAACGAGAGCGCGAGAATGGCATTGGCTTGGAGGAATGGATGTGCGGGTTCCAGAAGCAAGCTTCGAGGAAGGAAGTAATCGCCCAGCGCCCAGCGCCCTGCGGTAAGTCTGCGGTAAGTCTGCGCGAGAAAGGTCTGAGCGAGAAGGTTGGACGCAAGTAATAAGGAAAGGCGCGATAGTACGTACCTCATCGTTCTCGACATCTCTTCCCTCACGCTGCCTCCCCCCGAAATCCTTCCCGATATCCTTCCCATGATCCTGTCACCATCACTCTCCTCGCCGTACCACATTCCTCGGTCTGCGTCTTGAGCGCCTTGACATCTCATCTCGTGAGGCGCGTCCGCGATGGGGCGGGCGGTGCTAGAGCAGAGGCGCGAAGGTCGGTACTGTACAGGCTGTTCGCGCCCTCGTATACTTAGTCGACACGACATCTTCCTTCGACATCATCATTATCTCGTCGGGAACCCGGAACGTTCGCATGCGATGGTGGAGTTGGTGTGTGAAGAGGAAGAGGAAGGACGCTCAAAGAGACGACGTCGACGAAGTGAGTTACGGAGCTGTTGACGAAGAAGTGGGTAGCGGTACCGGTGACGAAGGAAGGGAGGGAGGAAGGAAGGGCGGGGGCGGAGCGCGTAGGCTATGTAAGAGCTTGGCCTCCGGACTTAGGAAATGATGGGCCGCATGGGCGTCGTCAGCTTGACGCGTCGACGTGAAGAGATGGCAATGGCGGAGGGTGATGTAGCATGTAAGTCGCAAGGCCGACCATGCTGCGTTCCTCCTTCATCCAAATTCTTTCGTGAGATCTCTTCGCCATTAATTGCTCTCCTCGTCGGACTCCTTGCCACGTTCCTCGCACTACGTCTTGAGCACCTTCGAATCTTGTTGGGAAAGTCTGTGATGGGATCGTTGGGATCGAAGCGGTGCTCGAGCTGGGGTGAAGGTCGGTGCAGGTGCAGGCTGTCGTTCGGTTCGTGGAGATGACGTCGAGGACGTGATGGAGTGGTTGGCGAAGGAAGGAAAGATGGGCGGATGGTGGATGGATGGATGGGAGACGAGGATGAAAGGCGGGGTGCGCGAGCATGACCTCATGAAACGATGGACGCCATCTCGACTGAGAGCTTGACGCGTCTGCATGCTGAGATGCAGAGGACGATGTTGAGTCGCAAATGACTGACTGGAGGCGTCGCACGACTCATAGCGAGAACAGATGACATGCCGGATCTAAATGCGAAGTGTGTTGTGAGAACAGGAGAGCTAGAGCTAAACGTCAAAGCAAGAGGACAACGTACACGTCAACATCGCCGCCGACGCGAAGCCGACCTTCCTCCCCTTCCTCCATCTCTCTCCGTCTCTTCGACCACTTCGCCTTAGTCTTCACCATCGTATATCACCGGGGAAATGCTTGGCGCGATTCGGTCGACGATGGAAGGAGGGCCTCGAGAACGTGAATGTCGTCTTCCCTGACGCCTGTGACGAGACTTCGAGCCGAGGTAATCAGGTATAGGAGGCTCCGTTGTTTTCCTGAAGAGAAGGTGTGCGTGCCTATTCTTTACGAGAAATCGTCTTTCAGTTGAATCGGGCTGAGCTAAGCGCATAAAGAGAAGACGTACGCGCCGACAAGAATGAGAACGTCCGTCCTTGAGCCTTTCGTCGCGCGTCTTAAGCTTCCCTTCCTCTTCCTCCCAGAATCCTCCCCCACGTCATCCCACTTTACACAACCATAGCGCACCGGCGCATCCTTCGCACTTCGATCGACTCCAACGGGTCTTCATGGCCATTGCTCTTGCTCGGAAGGCGTTGACCGGGGGACCGCGGCGAACGAAGCCAAGACACGCCGTCTGCAGGGATGAGCGAGCTGAAGAACGACTTCTGCTGCCAACGAACGTGCTGAGAAGTTGACGTTGGCGGTGCAGTGATTCAGTTAGCGACGATGGTTCGACGCGTACGGAACTGAGGAACTGAAGAAAGCCGTCAACGCGACTTCAACGAAACACGTGGCACGTGGGTCAACAACACGCCAACGGAACGATGACGCTCTAACTCTTACACCCATGATCATCTGATCACCTCTTCTTTCGATGAACCCCCATCCATTCCATTCGTTTCTCTCATTCACTCGTGACTCTGGCTTTACAGTATGTATTCCTCCATACTCATCGGAGAGGAAGATACGAATGGCGCTCAGAACGAGGAAGCAGCGCTATAGACGAGGAAACGTATGTAGATGGAAACCCATAACGAAAAGGGGTCGTAGATGGGCGGTGGGCGATGAAAGCTGCGAAGTCGGTTGGGGGACGGAGGTCCTCAGGACGGAAGATAGGTGAGTCCGTCCGACGTCGAGTTTTCCTCTGCCTTGTGATAACCACTTTCCAACTACAGCTCCATGTTCGCCTAGCTGCTGCTCTCCACACCCCTCTCTCGACTCTGTCAACGACTCAACGCGCGAATCAGACGGAGATGGGGTCATCGAAACGCGAATGAGTCGTTGATTGATGTGCGGCGGGCAGTGAAAGGAAAGCTGCGTTGAAGGAAACGAAGGATGAACTAAGGAAAGGAAGATACATGTCGGTGCGTCGTGCGTCCGACGACGAGTTTCTGAGTTCCATTATTCAATTCTCATAAATATTCCATACTCAAGCTAAACGATAGCTGCTCGTTCTTCTCGAATTATCCTCCAGGACAGCGAATAATGTCGAGGCGAGGCTAGCTCAACGTATACAGGGTACTGAAAGGAGAACATCTCTCAAATTCCACGCTTCTCTCCTCCAACTTCGAACGGCGACGAGAACTTTGAAAGAGAGAGAGCGAGAGAGCGAGAGACTCGGCTCAGACTCGGTACGTCTTTCGTTCTTGCTTACGCTCTCATCAACTCGTCTTTCTTTCTTGGTCTGCTACTAGCATTCTGACATTGACGTCCTGATCTATCTTTTACAGGCGCGTAATCCGAGTTTGATGATGGAAAATTGCGAATCTAACGGGGCGCTCCATCGCATCGCAGCGTATCGCATTGCGGCCAACGCACAGCTTTGCCTTTCGTTCAATCGAGGGGTATTTGGGAATTTCAAATAGCAATACGAACTTCTTCTCGTTGATTCTCACTCGATAACGTCTTCGGGTCTTCGAGAGAGGTCTCTTCCTCGAATCCGAGGGTCTTCAGCGTGCTTCGCACTCGCCGTTGTTGGTTTCGTTGGACCTTGTCGCGGAACGGGGACTTCGACAGTGGGGAATAACCGATAACGGTCGTATATGTGAGCTAGTAGCTACAGCTTCATGAATTCAGTTTCTGACGGACGTTCTTCTCTATACAAATTAGGATTTGAACTGATGACCGATTGGGCGCAAGAACAGCTTATAGTGAGATGGGAAACAATTCTGCCGTGTGGACTGAAGGGTATTTGTTTTACTAATTGCTCTGGAATTCATCTCAGCTGACGCGTGATGCTCCTTGGCCTTCGTATTCGGTTGTCTTATAGATTTCCGTATCTTGACGGTGCAAGGCTTTGAGTACGCAACGCAATTTTAGATTTCAGTCAGTAATTCGATAGCTTTTTCTTTCTGCTCATCATAATGTTTACGCGAAGCTCTAGGTCGAGAGAGAACGAATGAGAATGCGGTTGCTACGGGCGCTAGGTATGAAAAGCAACTCTATTCCGTCCAAGCTTCTGACATAAATCTCACAGGTTTCTGTTCTTCCCGTATACAACTCCAATCCTTCCTTTCTTATCCCACTTTCCAGTCCTCGACAGAACGCGATCAATGGAGACGTTCTCACCCGTTCTCGCGTCGGCTCCTTTGATGCTTTCTCGTACGCCTATTCATATCCTACGGCCTGACATATAGTGACCGAGCTGCAATCGTTCTCCGGAACTGGAAGTGAATGCAGATCGGGCAAAAATCAGGTAAGTGAAAATCGCATTTGTATTTCCCTTCCATTTTTTCTACGTAACCGATTTCTTATTCTCATTAATTCACAGGTCATACACTGAATTTGCAGAAAACCACAACCGTCAAGGCAGAAGGTCGTGACCAGTCATCGACATGCCGAACTTCTTTCCTGTTCCTTCGTCTCGTCTGCATACCTCCATATTCGTCGGAAAAGAGAAGTCAATCGACGCTCAGCACGAGGGTGCAGCGCAACGAACGAGAAGACTAAAATGAACTTGGAATTGAATTGCAATGAAACAGGGTCGTTGCGGTCGTCGAATTCGTAGTTGGGCGGCGGGCGATGCAGGATAGGTGAGATATCGGCCGAGAGGGAAGATATAGGTATAGGTGCGTCCGTCGTTGAATTTCTTCGTATCTGTATTACAGCTACAGATGTCCTTCAGGTTCAACGGAAGTACTGCCAGTGGTTCTTCAAGTCCGCCCTCGGACGTTTGTTTCGCCATCCCTCCGCTCGCGCTTCATCGATTAACTCGATAGAGTCATAGACGCACGACGGGCGAGCTGGGATGTGAGAGCGATATGCGACCTCTATATTCGGGAGGCGCTGCGGGATGCGTACAGCTTCGCCCTAGAGAGCAAGATGAAGTTCAAGTGGGAATCGAGAAGTTGAGGATCGAGATCAAGAGATCGAGAAAGACGGGGTGGTGGTGTGGAACTTGTGATGTCAGTGCGTTCATTTTGCTTGGAGCTCTGGTGTTTGATACGCAATGACACTTTTCAAGGTGTCTCGTTAGAAATTCAAGTCAATGCGCCTGAAGATTATGAAGTGAAAAAGGGAATGGTTAGTCGTTCAATCTGCATATTCCTATTTTTATTGATCTTCTTATCTTGGCAGGCGCTTGCAGCCATTCCTTCGACATTGATGCGTTTACAGTACCGCCGCTGCCGTATCGCTTTTGATCTGCTCCTTTCGATTGGATCGTTCGATGACGGACTACCAGCCACCTTCCTCCGCTCCTTCGTCAGGCGCTCGAGTGCTCATGTGAGCGTTTCTTCCTCCATCACCCAGAGACTAATTAATTTACCATCGAGAACAGCGGCGATGCCTGTCTTCCGAGTCGGTTCTTATGATGGATTTAATCATAATAAGGGTGCCTTGGATCTATTCTTCCGTGGTCATCGGCGGTGATCAGAAAGCAAAAAGAAAAGAAAAGCCTTGCTCATCTGACGAAGCTAGTAATAGTAGGTGCGTAAATCAACTTTGAGTGAAATATGTTCGATCTTTGATAACGCAACTAAAACGGTGATTTTAGAAACCGCATTTACGGGAAGCGAGCATCAATCCGTCAGCGAGTAACTTAAGTCGATAATCCAACATGCGCTCTCTGACTTCGTACTCAACGTCCCCCCGTTTCACAGGCGTCTATCATGCACAGGATTGCGGCCAGAGTACAACGGCGCGTTTCCTTCGGTCGATGGTTACTGATGGGAACGACAACGAGATCGAACTTCTATGGACCGCTCGTGAGAGGGTAAGCAAAGCACCTATTTTATCCAATTTCTTCCTTTATTCTCATCTTATCGATGACGTTATTCATTCTCCACTCAGATCTTTTACCCATCCAAGAAATATCACCTTTGATAAAACCTAGCATCGAGTCACTCACCCGCCGCTGTGACGTTCGTTGCATTCGACCGCGAAGCCCGGGTTCTATGCGTGGAGGAAGTAGTCGTATTTACGAGGTGCGATGAGATGCGAAGGATTGACAAGGAAAGATAGGTACGTTGGACTTGAGCTGCGCTTGGTTTCTGACTACAACCTCACAAATATTCAGGTTTAACTCTCGCCTTCATTCACCTGTTCCTCCGCTCAAGATCGTTCATCGATCAACAGGACGCGTGGTGCGACGATGGGGGTCGGGCAATGAATGTTAATCGGGTGCGTCCGACTTCAGCTGTACTTGGTTTCCGATTACACCCTTAAATTTATTGAGGTCTATTGGTCGCTATTCGCTTTATCCATTTATCCGTTTGCTCTCCGTCGAGTAGAAGTGGGAGTGGGAGCTGAGCAGTTGAGGACAAGAATCAAGAGGCCGAGAGAGACGGGGTGGTTATTTGGAAGCTCGGTCGTGACTATGTACGTTCAGCTTTCCTTTCCGCGAAATCGTACGATTGATGTGTGATGATCTTTGGAAGAATTCGTAGCTGGCCTTTCGGACGATGAAAGCAGACAAAACACACATCCGTGAGTTTTGCGATTCTTCAGCGTGCCTCTTTTATATTTGTCGTGACTTTCAACGTTCTGACTATCAGTTTATTTTCACCCTTTTGCAGGCGCTTACAATTATTATTATGAAAACAAGAACCCAGAGTTATCAAAGCTACAATGCCGCCATTGTATCGCTTCTGATCTCCTCCCTTCGGTTCGATGGTTCGACGACGCACTTCCAGGCCCCTTCCCCCGCTTCTTCGTCAAGCGCTCAAGCGTTCATTCGACCATGTGAGCATTTGTTTTTCTTTTCAACGAGAAACTCATTAATTTACCGCGGAGAACAGCGGCGATGATTGCCTCCCGAGTCGGTTCTTATGATGAATTCAATCAAAGTAAGGGTACCTTGGTTTTATCTATTTCTCCGTGGTGGGCGGCGATGACTCGAAAGCAGGAAAAAACTCTTGCTCATCTGAAATATTTAGTAATAACAGGCGCGTAAATCAACTTCAAGTGAAATGCGTTTGGTCTTTGATAACGCAACTAAAATAGTGATTTTAAAAAAATGCATTTAAGGGAAGCGAGCATCCATCCGTCAGCAAGTAAGTCGACAATCCCACATCCGCTCTCTGACTTCGATGCTCATAGTCCCCCATTTCTCCGGGCGTCTATCATGCACAGGATTGCGGATAGAGTACAGCTTTGCCAATCCCTTCCCTTCCGTCGAGACTTCTTACTGGGAGAGACAGTAAACTTCTGCGAACGGGTAAGCAAAGCGTCTATTCGAGTTTCCTCTTCCGTGATTCTCATCTCATCGATGGCTACCTTCGTTCCTCAGTTAGGATCAGTTACTTATTTAAGGACTTCTACCATTTCGAAAGGTAGCATAGAGCTGCCCACCCGCCGCCGCGAAGCTCGGATTTTATGGATGGAGGAAAACAGTCGACTTCGTTAGACGTCATCCACGGAGGTAACTGGGAGAATCGATAATTGGGGTGCCATCTTTCTTGTTGAGCCGGAGCAGGACGTGAAACGTCAAAAGCGCATGCTCTTGTCTCGTTTAGGGGCTGGTTGCTTGGGTTTAAAGGTGCGTATCTAGCTCTCTGCGCCGAGAAAGAGAGGTACATGAGCAATATTTCTTAGATTTCCCATTCTAAAGCATGGTGGATCTTCGTGTTGTTAGACGTCTATTTCGAGCACCCCCGTACCGCCTTTCGTTCCATTTGGGTTAGTAGTACAACTACTTTGTCTTCAAGGTACGCCTCTACGAATCTCTCTTCTTTCGTTCTTCAGGCACTGACGAAATGCGATCAACGGTGAAGTTAGCATGCCGTCGGCTCCTGTGACGCGCACGCGCTGTTCATATTCTGCGGTTGCACGCATAGTTACCGAATTTCTTAGTCGACGGGCGCGTCTAGTCGTAAAGGAAACAAACCCACCCTCACCGAGGCTGGGAGAGAAGGCGCAATAGATGATCATGAGGTTCGTGGGTGTTCTTTTTCTCGCTTTTCACTTTTCTTTCAGTCATCAATTCGTTTCATATTCATTTACAGGCCATATGTTCAAACTTGACGAATAATACGATAGTCAACGTAGAAAAGCATCTCCAGTCATTATCCTCTTGGCTTACTCATCTGTCGGCTTGGTTTGTTCTTCTCTTCACATTATTTTTTCTACAATTGACCTCGAGCACCCGCCTTTCTAGCGTTTGGGGATGACTCTGGCTATTTCAGAAATACGAAGAAGAAAGAATGAGAATAAAGGGCACTGTGCGTCAATTGCTAAAAACGTAACCGCAACCTTAACGACATGTTGATTTGCTCTATGTTGCGGCCGCGTACCGCTTTGGTCTCCTCTTCTATCTTTCGTTCGAAAGAGCTTTATTTGGATCCAAGCACGTAATATCTCTCTTTGAGGTGAAAGGTGCGGTTATCTAGCAATCTCCCGCACCACCTTCGAAGCTCACCACTATGTTGATAGATCTTCTACCCATCGAAGGATTTCAACTTCTCGATTCTAATACTCTCGTCATTCAGGACCCGCCGCTGTGAAAATCCTCCGAGAAGCTCGGATGTAGTTGGATAATTTATTTAATACACTAGGTGAGTACGTAGCTGAGCTATTCACGACTCGTGTGGGTGACCGCCGCTGAGAGTTAACACAGAGGAACTTCGTTTTCTCTTTTGACTTTGCGGGTATTCGTCTTCGACGTCGGCGGAGGATTGCTTCCGATTCGATGGAGTGAAAGATCAAAGGAGACCCGCTGCAGGCGCCCTTTTCAGACGCTGGTGAGTAAATTTGCAAGCGCTCGTTGGCGCCAAGGTCGAGAATCATTCATTTATTTTTTGAGTCTTTCATCTGTTTTAGACATTTTTCTTCCATTATCAAGATCAAGGGTGGTGCCTTCCGTATCGGCGTCAGGAAAGCAATCGATTAAAATGTTCGCAAATCGTATGTTTTTCATTTCTCTTTTTCCAAGGGGCGGCGACTATTTTTTTCCCGGGAATATAGGTCTTTATTTCATTTTGGGTGTCTCTCAACCCGACCCCCCTACCCCCCTGCTATTTCTTTTTTTCTTGCATTACAAACTTCCGTGGACCTGCCTACCCCCCTCCATTTTTGGTATCAAATTTTTGTTTTCGTCGCATTTTTGCGGCCACCAACGTGATGAGGGACCATTGGGCTCTCCATGATGCTCATTCTTAGTGGCCGGTTCACTCTCGTTGTCTCTTTGGTTGGTCGCATGGTCAACTCAATATGAGGAGAGACGAGCATGGAGTTGTGGCTCACCGACGAAGCATTCTTTACCAACTCAACAGCCGTTTCCGAGGTAGCCAGAGGGGGTTTTTGGGACTTTATTTCCCAAATTTCGGACAATTTCTCGAGTTGGGGGGTTCGGTCTTTATTTTTTGTGTCCCTACCATGGCCTTGGGGTGCCTCCCCCCTCGAAGCGCTATATTTCAGTGAAATTTAGTCTTCGCCGCCCCTTGTCTTTTTCCGTTTATTTATTCCCCACTCAACGATTAGAGGCGACAACTTGGTGGATAATGCCGAAAGCTCGCATCAGGAGAGAGGTCGAAAAATTCTTAAATGTATGTGCTTCTTCACTTCAAGCCGGATATTTGTATTAATGTTGGCAATATCGCGAAAATATCAGATTGGGGTATCCATGTGTCGTGGCGCTCCACGTAACTCAGCGAGAAAGACGTGGTCGGGCTCTCTTTCAGACAGTAACTAAGTAATCCATACTGATGCGGGCTATCAATCGATGACACGCGGAAGATGAACGCGTTTCGACGATTGCAGATCGAAGAGGATTCACTAACGTGTAGGTACGACTTCTCTCGCGTAGCGGATATGCTTATCATATTCGCACTCCATAGCATCCAGCGGAAGTCCTACGGAGTCTTAGGGAACGGATTTCCGCTCGCTTAAGCTTTTGATTTCTCGGTGATCCTGTCGGATGCGGAATCATGATGGGCAACGGACATCCAAGGCCGGTGAAGCAACAACTCGAAGACAGAGCGAACTATGCCTCCGTTGTTTCGATTTCACCAATCGACGAGGGTCCTTCTGACGACTTCCTGCGCATGAAATGACACAAGTACGTTCCGGTATATTCATTCCGCAGAAGATTGTACTTAATTTTGAGGAAAACACTTAAGCGAACCATGGTCAGCCAAACCTGAAACACCAGGATATTCGGGCTTCAACGCGGCCTGCGCTGTATATGCATTTCTTCGTGTATTGGAGTCTTGTCAAAAAGTTCGTTTCAAGTCCAATTCCACAATTCACTTACATGTGAATGACCTTCAGCGTCGTCTTCCAGCTGCGTCTTGAGTACGCTGTGAGATGAGCTAGCCGAAGAGGTAGTCACTCATTATCCGACTCTCCTTCGCCGACAATGAACTATTCAAATCTACGTCACGCTCAAGTCCGATCGGCATCGCATTTCGATCTCACTGAGCGCTCACCATCCGCGGATGAGCAAATGCATAGCTGGCAATCATTCGATGTACGTGCATCACACCGTTCTCAGGCGGAGAACAGAAGAAGCTCACTAATATCTCTAGTCTTTCTGATCGCTATGATTTCAATTCGCTTGATCAGTGAGGTATCCTCGGATAGGAAGAGGTCAGTCAACCCGCTCGAGGAAATGCAGTTTCAGACGAAAGAGTACTGCGAGTCATCATCGATCACCGTCGTCGAACACTTTACTAACTCATCATTTCTAGTTGAAAGAGGGACGTGGTCGCTTTCCTTGACTCTAGATGCTCTTCGCTCTGTCCTCGGGCTTAGCCTTTCGGTTGAACATTGAGCAGCTGGCCTCAGCGTCACCTGTGTTGTTGGAGTCAAGTCAAGTTCCGAGGTCGTACATGTATCCGGGCACGTTGCAAGTTAGTTTACTTCAAAGTCAATATCTTACTGCGCACTAATTAGGATCGTCCTAGGTAGGACAGGGTCACGGCAGCCAAGTGGAGGTTGACGAGTCGATGACTCGTTTCGCAGCTTCTACGCGTCCCGCCACACTGGAAATCATTCTCGCCGACCCTTCTAGTGTTTTGAAAAGTGTCAATCAAAACGAAATTCGACTTGGGGCGTTCTTATCTGAACAATCGCAATTGTCCAAGTCGCCGATCGCGTCTCCTATTTCTCAGGTAGCGTGAAATCAACGTCGTCATTTTGATTTCACGTTGGCGTTTTTGTTTAACCTCCTTGAAGTACGCTCACCCCTATCAAATTATTTATCTATGCCTGCTGATATTATTTTTCTTTTGCGACCCAGAAGTTGGGCTTCTCTAGCGCCCGATCAGCAGCGATGTTCTCGACTTGTGGGAGTCATGCCGGTGCAAAGTAAAGAGGAAGAAATGAAAAATACGAGCCAGACGTCACTTCGCCGGCTGGCAATCGATTGATTTGCAGACTCGTTTCGCAACACCGCTGAACGCGTCGAGGCCCATCCCAGCATTACTTGGACCGTCGAGCTCTTTTTGCGGTCGTCCTCTGTCGGAAGGCAAGTTGGAATTCCCGTTTGCGTGTGAGGCACTGCGCCTCGTGGTCAATCCACATCACCTCATGCCCATGCGCGGTCGGGTGATGAGACCCGCTTGGCCCGGTTCCATTACTCGTACGTCCATCCGTCGGATGCTAATACTCTGTCTATACGGGCGTAAATGCACTCCTTGACTCATAGAGGTAAAATCCTAAACGCCGCTGATCGATAGGCTGACAATTGTATTTGTTTTCTTTGCTTGCTCCAGTGGATTGAATACATTTTCGCCGGCGCTTCTACGGCAAGTTGCGAACGCCCGTTACGTCTATTAGACGTATATACCAACTCACATCCGCCAATGCGCGTCTGAGCAGTCTGTCTGTCGATGGGTCGATCTTCCTCTATGGGACTTGGTAGGCTATTATCGGCTGCATTGAGTCGTAAGTGATTTATTTGACGCTCATAGGGCGCGAATTCATCGGTTGCTTTGATGTAGATCCCGGATTTAACTCGTCCCATGTGCGTGTATGTTTTCGTGTTCCTTCAGTCATCCTCAGGTCCCCGAGGCGTTCGAAAGCGCATGCTTCGCCGCTGCGAATCGTAATTGATTTATTGCATTCATATCATGACTGGAATTGACATCATAAACTCCAGATCATCGGAACTAATGCAGTGTTTTGAGAAAATATTTGATGCGACGAATTCTTCTGGCGCTCGACGGACTTCCGTTTAGATGCACCATCTCTGCAAAGGTAACTCGAAGAGCCTGCGGCTTCAAAAGCGCATTTGGCCGGACGTCCTCCGCAGCCGCCACTCGAGGCGCTATTGGATCAAGCAATCGCCTACTTGGACACATGAACGATATCAACATCAGGGCGCGGGCGCTTAGTGTCGGCTGTTCGTTGTTGGAGGCGACTCTATCCTTGTTGGGCTTCACACCGGCAGGGTGCTGTATTAGCGTCTCGACAGCGGGGTCATTGAAGAAACGAAGCAAGAATTGAATTTTTCGCCGTTCTTTTTCGTTTCACGGGTGAGTCAGTGCTTTGAAACCCTATCCTAATAACCCGCCACCAGCGTAATAATTGGATTTCCAGAGAAGCGTCGAGAGGTATCCGTGGTTACACAGCGGTAATTGGGGGCGGCGAAAATGAGTTGTGGAATGAAGAACTCGGACAGCCCGCGCAGACGTTTGGATAATCCATCTCCCTCTAAAGATATCCGGGCCTGTCGATGAGTATAAGTACCCTCCATGCTCGTAAGCTGCATCCTCCCATTCCGTCTTCGCTACTCCTTCAATCTCATCAGCCCTTCGTCTCAGGCTTAAGCCGATCCACACCGACAATGCCCGTCCCCGTCCCAAACCCCTCCATCGTCTGTGAGACTTTCCGTAAAGCGTCTGAGATCCCAACTCGGGTTTGGGATGCTATGCGGAAAGATCCTCGGTCAAACATAATCCTACCCACCGCCGATAAGTCCCTCTTGAACGAACGCAAGAGTCTCTCTCTCTCGAATGACGAATGCTGGATCGTCTGCTCCACTACCTCTTCTAGACAACCAGACTTCGTCCTCACCGTCACAAACGGCGCCATCGACACCTATCCTATCTTCCTCTGGACACCTCGCGCAGCGAAGGAGCTCACCAACGCCTTCCTCGCCCCCCGAATTCAAAAACTCGTCTGGGAGCTGCGCAAACAAGTCAAGGACAGCCGCGTCTTCTCAGTGTTCGCACTTGACGCCGTCACGAACGCATTCGCAGAATGCTGGAGCATTGAGACTGGGATCGACGTAGTCCGCGAGCCGTACTACCACGCCAACTACTCCTACTGTGACAGGGCCTCGCTCGCTGCTGAAGGTCGGGATAACAAGGCCGACGCTGACACCATCTTACGCCGCGCTACTCTATCCGACTTGGATCAGACAAGCGAACTGTGCCGTAGCTTCGCCGCAGAATCTGTCCGTTCTCTCGTTATGAATTCATTAATTTGAGTCATTACTTACCGCTGCGATTTAGGAACCATTCGTTCTGTCTACGGAGGATGCAAGACACGAAGCCGAGCTCTATACCACGCAGCAGCAGCTTTGGGTCTACGAGCACAAACCCACCGGCGCTATCACATGCATCGTTGCCGTCACACGCAAAAGCACCGGCGTCGCTGCTATCACGAAAGTCTACACTCACCCCAGCTGGCGGGGTCGCAAGTGTGCTGCGAAGCTCGTTCGCCGCGTCACCGACGAGTGCGTTTCATCCTACGAGACAATCGATATTGAATATTAATTGAATATGTGCTTTCTCTCCGCAGAGTATTAGACTCCGGCTTCTCCCGCGTCTGCCTGTACGTCGCCCACAGCAACGAGCCGGCCTCGCGTGTGTATCATCGCGTCGGATACAAAGGCTTGTTCGCAGAAGATGGCTTAGAAACGCCTCTCGTCGAGTCGTGGCTCGAGCTGGGCTTTGATAGAAAGCGTGTCGAGCTCGGTCATTGGTAACAACTCCGCTAAAAATTCAACACTGAATGCTCGCTATTAATACCACATCATATCTGCTCACAACTCTACTGTATTTCTAGAACCCCATTTCGTTTTCCCCAAATCTCTCTCGCTCTTTTACTATATGGCTTCGCAACTCAGTTTTTCATCCCTCCGTATAGACTTCGAACTGTCCGGTTTATCTGAATATCTCCCAGTTATGTATCTATTCGTATGCTATGCTATAGTTAGTCTTTGAAACGCTCATCAGTTCCGTTAAAATTTTATGAAATCTGCATCGCCTTCGCGAATTACAAGGTCGGAACGAGAGCGAATATTTCCGGACAAATGCCGCACCGACATATAACTATATCATGGCTAAGCTTCAAAGACAAGTTGTTGAGCTCGTCTGTGAATTCTTGTCTATGAAGTTTTCGTCGTCAAATGTCAAAGCGAGATATCTCCGATAAAGAAAAGCTGTGGATCTTCCACCGATAACTATAAGGAGCAATGAGTGTTCGATGAATGCGGCCTCAACGAACACTATGGATAGTACGTACGTCTATCTTCGCCGTATTTTCCGAATCCGTCTACCGCATAGACAGAGGGATGCTGCTCATGATAGAACCGATATGCACGTATACGCATCTACATGTATTCCGTCTTCACGAAAACTAGTGAAACGTCACAATATATTTGTCTGCATATCTACTTATTCACAAAAACCCCTCTCAAACGTCAAGGTGACATGCGCCGAAGAGCTTCCAGGGAGCGAGAGCCCGGGCTATGCATAGTACGGCCACAGGAACATCATTTACTAGTGATTTCTCGATATACGTACGAATCTCTTTTCGTTCCATTGGTACGCTGAACCGACGATCTCGATTTCGACCCGGATCATTTTCAGCGACTCGCATGTCAGTGTTTTGTGCTGTTCGAGGCGCTAATCACCCACTTGCCGAGGAATGGATATATTTTCTCCGGGACAATTCTCATTCCTTGCATGGCCACCGGTGCGAAGACGGAGAGCTCTATCCTCGTCTTGCCTTCAAGCCTGAGATAGACGCAGTGTTACATACTCAAGCACATCAGTAAAAAACGAGTTCTCATCTCGCTCACCTTGAATATGAATAGAATTCTCATTCTTCGCAGCATTTGCAAAAATATCTAGTCCAAAATGATAAATGAGTACGGAGCGAATGAGATGTTTTGAGGTGCTTCCAGGATTCACTCTTCCATGGATGCCCCAGCACAACGCCCCGACTCTAAACTCATCTCCGTTTCTAGTGTCTGCTATAATCGTCATCGTCATCGGCTATTGTTTTCCTCCCACCGTCGTCCAACGCCCTTCATACCTTCGAAGTCGAGATCGAAGTCGTGTCGAAGACGACGACATTTCCCTCTCAGAATGTCGGAATCAAGCGGGCATTGACGTAGCGACCGCTTATGGCGAGATTGTTGAGCATTCGTCTATCATTTTCGCCCCGAGTTTGAAAAGGAAAAGTCATAAGCCGTCTCGTGCAATGAGGATGCGACAACAAGCACAAGAAACCTACGCGAGATTAGGAATCTCTGACATCTACTCTTCAGCATGCACAAAAGCTGCTTTCCACATGCGTACGATATCGTTGACGAGGACGTTGTTTACAGAGCGTACGCGTTGAAAGAGTGCCGATCTCGAATTCGAACGCCTCGTTTTCGCTTTGGATGACGTGTGAATCTCACCCGGCAAGTTCCGGAAACATTTTCTTCCGTCGTGTTGGCAATTGCTCCTCGTCGTTTTGACCTCAAAGCGTAGACAGAGGTCGGAGCAGTCTACTCCTATCCTATACGTGAAGTAGGTCTCAAATCGAATGAGCGATACTCAGGCTAAAACTTTGGCGAAAGCACGACCGTTTTCGAGAGTCTGAGCACAAAAAACGAACTCAGCGCCATTCTTACGTCCCCAACTCTTCTTACTACATTTTTCAAGGGCCATCGAGCGCCGACAGCTACCGACTGTATCAAAAGGCAATATATCTTCTAATATGGAAGTAAGGTTAGCTTTTTATTCAAATCCCTCCTGCTCGCCTCACGAAAAATCTCACGCCGGACAGAGAAAAATGTGCAGAATTCGTGCACCACGCACGCCCACTGGGACCCATCTTTTCTCCTCTCACTCACTTGCATCCAGTCCTCCATCATCTACAAGGTATCGTCTCTATCTATTTTTGAGTAATTCTTACCTTTGACTAACTATGACTCAGAACGCGATGTACTTTCGTGACGTCGTTTCGTACGAAGGCATAGGAAGCTCTCAATACGATAGCGAAGTCGTATTTTGGAACAATCATACGACTGGCATCCCTCTCATCGTCCCAGAGAATGGTATCCCGGTGCGACATATATATACTCTCTCTTCCCGTCGATGACTGAATATGCGTAGACGTACTCTCCATCCCTACAGGGATCATTTCTTCGCTCCAAAATACCACTCTCTGGCATCGATTTTAATGCACCCACACCAGACTTCGTCTTGGCACTTCCTAACTATCAAAATCTCGATAATAGTGTCAGTCGGTCTGCTTTCGACTCTATCGATACACCTCGCGTATGTTTAATCAGCTCCATCGAGTCCTTTTCGCCTACTTATCTCGATTTTAGGATGATTACCTGCATCATCATGACGGAAGCATTGGCAATTGTCAAACATATTGCGCTAGCGATAAGTTCGACCGAGACGGAGGCTACACGCACGTGTATTATCCTAGATCTGGGTTCGTACATCTTCTTCTCATCTCTCAATTATATTCACAAAAACTTGTGTTAAGATATACTACAGAATGTGCCGACGCAAATCGAGCTGAAGTTCCCGGGAGCCTAAGTCCTGGTTATAAACTCCCCGAAGTCGGTTGCCTCTTCCCACCTTACAAGTAGTCTGCCTGCTCTTCCCCCTACGATGTCAACCCGCAGATCATTTCCGGATTCGAAGAGCACGGTGCCGTCCCAACGGACTTCTACTCGCCAACCAGTGCTCACGTGGATGTACACGGCCAGAATTTCACATATCCTCGGATAATCCTCCCATAAAACCCGGAGAGCATTTCTCTGAAAACGTGGACGCGACGCCTGGAATAGCCGCCCACCATTCCCCTCATAATGCGACAAAATTATTCCATCCTGCAGCATCAGCTGACACATTCCATGAAAATCAAGCGCCCTCCGCCGAGGACACGATTGGTGATCCGATGTGGTCCCTTCAAGCGATATCCGATCCAAAGGACTGGCAGCGCTACAACATTCGGCCTCTTCGTTTTCCGCGACACAACTCAATAAATGTCGCATAGAACCCTAAGCGCATCGAAGAATTATAAGTACTTATGGCGAGAGCGTCGTTGATTTAGTTTCGGGTACTTTGCTCTTACATTTGTAAACCAGTTATATCAATGCTTTCTTCGCCTCGTTTCTCGTTGACATCGACGTATCTAAGGTATCTTGCTCTTAACCTCGTTGTAGATATATGCCATCGCAATTTCGTCCTCGCTTTCGCTCTTACTTTCTAGTCACATTCATCTTCAGATTTTTCCATCACTCCATGTATCGACATCGTATAATAGAGTCATAGTTTTCTGCACAGGAAAATAACTACCAGTGCTCAAACCACGTACATTTTTTAAATTTTGTAGAAATATGAGAAGTCGCAACGTCAGAAGGAACGCGAATCAATCATCCTCCGACAACAGTAAGACGAGTAATCAAGCAGCAAAGTCCAAACGAATATTCGGGATCTGAAGTTCTGAACGTATTAGTGGGTAGCGAAGCAAAACTACTTTGGAAGATAGACGGCTAATTAGTTCGTAGTCGCATCCGTGAACGGAGTGTTAGCGATACCAACTCGCTTGTTGGCAGTGTCGAATACGGAGTAGAATCGCTCTAGGAACGTCATGCCGTTGATGAAGTCGAGGCCCGAGCCAGACGGCGAGCCGGTGCTGCCGACGATGAGGTAGATCCCGTCTGCCGCACCCCCGATATTTGTATTGAGAGCGCGGGGCCAGATTTGCGCATTGGCGGTGAGCTCGAACGTAGTCTAGAGCGCGAAGGGTAGACAATAATCAGCGCGAGTTCAGCGTCAGGAATCTATTTCACTCACACCGCCAATGTTGAAAAACAAGCTCTGGAGGGCGCCGAATTGAGCGACGTCGATCTTGAGTAGGCCTGTTGCGGAATCCATCACGCCGCCAGTGGCAGCCTGGTACGCTGCAAAGGCGTCAGAGGCGATCATGATGAGGGTCGTTCCTAGAAAGCAGTTTTAGTATATCAATATTTCTCGAAGTCGCACGAACATGCAGACGGAACTTACCGGTATCGACGATGCCTGCGGTCGTCGAAAGAATATTCGTCGAGGCACCGTAGCGGATACTTTGGTCGATGCCCCAATACTTGCTGGCGGTCGAGGTCATCGCTAAAACGAAGGAATCAATAGGTGGTCTAGGTAGGTGAAATGAAGGAAAGAAGGACGCAGGACGCACTTATCGGAGCATACGTGATCGCACCCGTAAACTTCGTGCTGTCCGTACCACCGAAGGTGAGCTCGCCATTAACATTGTTCAGAGAGGTCGTCGGCTCAAACGAAATGGCGACCTCGTCGGCGGGGATGTCACCTTGCGAAAACAAGTTGTCTGTGACGGTTGGTATGGTGGAAGTAACGCTAGGGAAGAGCGTGCCGACTGTGAGGTCGACGGGACCGAGCCTATCCAAGGTAGATTTGAAAAAGAAAGGGTCAATATGGAGAAAATATAATTTTATGAGAAGAGAAGTTAAATTACCCGAGAATCCCGTCAACGCCATTGAACCCCTCCGAGAATGAAGCAGCACCGATCGATTGCTTACTGATCGTGAGGCCGGTCCCCAACGAGACGGTGTCTGTGTATTCTAAGCCAACAAATCTGCCACTTCCGTACGTGACTTCCTGTAATCCGATTTGAGGTGTCAAACGTGACAGAAGAACGAAAATATAGTTGATTCCGTTTGACTAACCACAGCATTTCCCGTGAAGTGTGAAGAGGAGGTTACGTTGTAGGCTCTCCCGGTTTCGGCTCCGACCCATGTATTCGAACTACCGGTATCGACAATCAACGAGTCTACCAAAGACCATCAGATTTAATCAGAACACTCAATCACGAGAAGAACATACAAGAACTAGGAGGCGTCCCAACCTCAACCGTCGCAATATACGAAACAGCCTGGTTCGTCACGCTTGTACTGCCAGGCGTAGCGCGTCCCAGCAACTCAGACTTCGCAGTCGCGTTCCCGCTCGCAAAGCCAAGCGAGCGAAGAATCGCAGCGCGCGCCTGGTCCTGCTTCAGCAGCTGCCCAGGCTCGGTGACATTGATCTTCTTGGAAAGCGGGAGAGAGATGAGGTTGTCGCGGACGACGATGGGGCCTGCCGCGACGGCGAGGACGAAAGAGAGAGTCGAAATGAACGTGGAAGTGCGCATAGTGTGCGAGGAGAAGAAAGAATGGCGATGATTTGTAGTAGATGCGAGTAGATGAGTGAGTAGCTCGAGAGCTGGAGAACTAGAGTCTGTCCGTTCGTCGACATTTTATAGGGCACGGACGATATTTGTTTGTTTTTTCTTTCTCCAGACGACCAAATTCTTGGAAAGAGCGATCATCAGCTGCATGGTGCTAGTGGACGGACAGATGACTTGCATTTGATGTGCGTCTTGTCAACGGTTGCGCGCCCTGATACAATCTTGGGTTGCGCGATATTGCGCGCCGATCCTCAGTCCGAGTTGTGGATCCGCGTAGGTGCGAGGACGGCTTTCGGTAGTCACGGTTTATTACCCCCTGATCTGCTCTGGCTCGATTTGTACTTGAGGGGCATAATTACCCCGCATCCTGAAAAAGAACGTCAGTGATTGGACGCCGCTGACGATGATCACTTACAAAAAATCAAATGAGTGCTGTAAGCTTTTGGTGGGATAACGGAGAACTCCGAGGCTAGGTAATTCTTCGCCGACGACGATCTTCCCAATTGGAGTCGTATCAAAGCTGTAGTCGGGATCGACAGCTAGCATTCGTAGCTAAGTCTAAGAATGGACAGGAATGTTTTTTCATCATACGTACGATTCAATGAGACGCAAAGATCCGCTGGAGAGTCCATATGACAAGGGCGCCGCCGTCAAGTCCAGCGAAGTTTCTTCGTTTTTGATAAAAGAGCGGCGTGCTCGCAGACTAGAATTTCCAAAGTGAGCTTACAACGACGATCGTCGAGATGGAAATGACGAGCAGACCAACCTGCATCATGAAGGAAGAAAGACGCTCACCGCGATCTCGCGGCGTCGCGGCATTTTCACTACCAACGTACGTTTCGTAAATGATGTTTTCGAAGTGATTGCTCGCATTCTGGAGTTTATAGCATCGTCAGCGATATGAAGGGCGACCGGTGACAGCGTTGCGATGTACCGAAAAGCAATCCACCTCGACGACACTTGATCTTCGTCGGTTAATTGTCCACTCATCTGACCTCTTACGATTGAGTCCAAGTCAATGACATGCCAGCAGGCCTCGAAAATTCAATGCATCGGCGTAACTTCTCCGTTACGACGGAGCTATCGTCGTTCCAAATGGATGTCTTCGTCTTCGAGAACAAAGCGGCGAATTCGTGTGCTATAATTTGCATCATGAGCCCGGAGAAAAGATCGTCGAAAGACATGATGGAGGCGAACCAAAATGTATTCCAAAGCGGGCCTGAGGGCAGCGTGCGCAGATAGAATGATAAAACCTCTTCAATCTACACGAGTGTATCTGCGATAAGTCAGAGAGGAAAACGCATGAAACGCACGAGGAGGACGTACCATCCGGTTTTGTTGACCACTGACGCTGCCATCAAGCTACTTGATGAGAGAAAGTAACGAGCGCACCCTCCTGCAAAGCGTCGAGTATCCCTCCAGAGCTTTCGCGTCGAGGTTGCACTTGAAATCCAACGACAATTCGAGGAATCATGTTCAAACTTCAACGCCTCTAACATCCGCTCACTGACCGACCTCTCGATTCCTGCGAAAAACCGTCTGCTTCCCTTCGAGTGAAGTCGAATTGTCATCAACGACGCCGTTACGACGGAGCGTCCTGAGCGCATTCCATTCACTTTGTGAAAATTGGTATCGCGGAAGGCGTTCGGTGAACGTGGACTTGGCGAGGTTAATTAAGGAAGTGGGTGGAAATCGCAGAAACGAGCATCAACACATACATCTTCAGTTTCTTCGCATCGAATTTGTCGACCGTCTTCAACGTCCAACTATCTGCTCCAGCGCCACGACGGTCGATGATTCGAACTGCTAGCATATCAAGCTTAAGCATATTTAAAGCTTTCCTACATGCCATGATAAGCTGTTGCTGAGGAATGAGATTAGAATTCAACGTGAATACTAGTAGCATTAGTGACTTACCGAGATGCGAATCTTCTCGTCTTCACCAAAATCCCAGCAAACCAGCTTTCCTCTTGTTATCTTCCTCTCCCCTTCGTTTGAGTGCGGGAGATAATTAGCCGGCCGAGACGCAAGTACCCGTCGGAGAGGTATAACTTCTTCTATCGAAAGTAGGCGCTCGTTCAGGTCAATGTTTCGATGCACATTTTCAATAATCGATGAACGAATTCTAAGTGTCTAAATAGAAATATTAGAGCAATTTGATGTCTTTGGATCACGGATAAAGAGAGACTAACCAAGATATGCACCCTCCGCACTCGCCTCTCGACTTCAACCTGAACGTAGGGACTGTCTCCATTCGAAGACGAGTTGAAGAAGTCGCAAGTCTTTCTACAAAGTGAACCGTTTCACTGGGAAATAGACGCACGAAGGAGTTACGAACGCATCAGCAAATCTGAGAGGTACGAAAGATGATTGGAAGACGTACAGGTTCGTTCTTCGTGAATCACTGACAGCAGTGCTTAGACCACTCGTAAATCAAAATTTCCTCCCACTGCCTTGACGTCGTGAAGCGAGTGAAGCTTCCCAAAGAATCCCAGATGATCGGCATTACGACGAAAGAGACCTGATCCATACCATGAACCCCAGACAAATCAATCAAGAAACAAGGGGTACTTACTACTGCGCTTGACGTTTATTCGAGGCTGGCCACTGTTTCGTTGCCTGAGAGTCGACGTTGGCGGCATAGAGATTGTCGACGGAATTCAGATCGAAAGCTTGCTGAGACCTGGTCACGTTTTACGTCATTCGAGAAAAAGACACTAACAACTAGAGCTTGAATCCAGCGCGTCAAAGATGATAAAGAAAGGAGGACGACGAGAATGAACGTACTCGTTTACACCGCTCAACTGCACTACAAGCACCTCATTAAATAGCCCAACTAGCTGCCAAACCACCTCCTCTCCTCTCATCGAACCAAAGAAGCTTTCGAGCTACGTGTCCTCTTCGCCCAAAACATCAAACTGAGATTCGTCCGAGAACTTGAATCACAGCGCCGCCACGAGCCTCAAATGCGCATAATGGGACGACGAGGAAGGAAGATGGCTGGCGCGCTCATACGGCTTGGATGTAATCGGAGACGATTCGAAGAAACAAGGAAGAGGATGCTGAAAAGAAGGAAGATCGCTTTAGGAGGAGAGAGGACGCGTAGGCCAAGGAGCTGGAGCCGATCGCGCAGGTATCCGAGTCCACGCTGCATCTTTATTATTCGAAACCTATAAGTACCATAACATCGTCAGCGAAAAGAATGGAGGGCGAATACGACAAAGAAAAAGTCTTACGAGATATAAATTCCCAATTCCCGACGATGCGCCCCTTCACTACGAAGAATTTTCGACGACGTCCTCAACATCTGCAGCCGTCCTCCTCACCGCGCGATCAGAGTCTCGGAATTGTCGCAAAGAAAAACCCCCTCGCCTCTCGTGACTCGTCGTCAAGACGACCGTCAGATCGGGTTGGTGAACGAAACGGCGGGCGAAAAAAAAGCGACGATAGGTTTTCTGCGCCTAAGTCTACACCTCACAACCGGCCCGCACGAACCGACCGTCTGAATTCAACTCGTACGACGGTCGAGTTTTTGGAGAGAAAGGGAGAGAGAGAGGTCCAGGTCCTCACAAATCCTTCGCAAACCCTGAATCGCAAATCGCAAGGGTCATGATTCGTTCTGTGTCCAGTAAGGCTGTAAGTGGGAAAAAATGTAGTGGATGATATGCGTGACTTGATGTCGAGAGGGATGGCCTTGCGTGCGTGCGTGCGTGCGTGGATGGGTGGGTGGTGGGACCTTGAAAATGAAGATGAGGTTAAGAAAGTCGATGACGTCGGGTCAACGATGGAGGGAGGTATTCGTCGACGGCGAAAATGAGTCCGACTACGAATCCGTCGCCTAGAGTTGGGTCCGCCTTCGAAGACGTCCATAATATCCTCTCAGCACCTCGACCCATCCTCCATAACGAAACGACGCGAGTTCGATACATATAGGCCCGGTCGTATCGCATCGCATCGTATCAGCGATCCTCTATTCAGAGTTCTGAATTCTGAATTGCGACGCGACACGTCGAAGTAGCACGATGAGAGTAAGCAGTACTAGTCCAGTCCATCCTTCTGAGCTTCGTTCGTTTCGAAAGGAAATGCCGAAAGGCCTGCGCTTGTTGAATTAGCTAGACGAGACGCATGCACATGCATGGGTCCTGGAATAGGAATAGGAATAATAGGATGAATGCTGGATTCTGGATTCTCGGAGAGGTCGTTCGACGTACATACATACCTGAACTCAAGAAGCGTGACCCGTCCAATGCGTGCGTTCGTTTGACCACCCAGTGACACCCACCCGTCCTCGTCCCGAGGTCTACGTCTACGTATTCGTCGCGACCTCCTAACGCATCTCTCGTCTCTGTTCTCGTCTCGTCTCTCCTCTCGTCTCGTCTCTTGTATCCTTCCCTCCACCACTCCCCGAGATTCGACGCGAACGTATCTCTCTCCTCTCCTCTCCTCTCCTCTCGTCTCCTCTCCACGCGGTGGCTGAGCCTCTCGGCACGAAGAAAAGGATACGAAGGGACGAACAAGTTGAGACTTCCTTCGAGTCGAGCGTCACGACTTGATCAAGACCTGGGAGATAGGAGACGGGGGATGGGAGACGGGACTCGGGACTCCGGAGAGAGATGACTTGCCAAAGCGACGTAGGTGCGGACCCCCTTCTGCGGTGTGAGAGACAGGCCGTGCCAGGGCGTGTGGACGGAGTGCGATTGGGAGGAAATTCATGGGCGTGAGTGGGGAAGAGAAGATGCGTGGTTGGGCTCCGAGGTGAAGCTGACGGATAGGCGTTCAAGGAATCAAGCTTTCCCGAGATCTTCATACTCGACGAAGGCCCTGCGATTTCTGGAGAGCTGAGGTGGAGAAAGAGAAGGCAGGCGGGAGAAGTCAGCGACGTGAAGATGAGGAGATGAGAGCCGTTCGACGACGACGCACCGTATGCAAAAGGCAAGAGCATCTTCGTCGTTCGCACGTCGAACCCGAGCCTATCCTATTCGTCTCTTTCTTCTCCTGATGCATGAGTCCTCCACCCTCCACCCTCCGGACGTCGAATGAGATTGAGCCAACCGTAAGCTAGCTACAACGCTTGACGATGGCGTAGGGTTACGTCGACGTGCCCTTGCAGGAGGCGTTGGCCCGCGTCGTGGTCGCCAAATTGCAGTCCTACTGCGAAGGAAGGCGTTCGTTCGTTCGTTCGTGAGATCGAGAGCGAGGAGGATGTACGTCGAAAGCAAGTCATGAAGAACACAGAGAGAACGACGCGAAAGACGACAGGAAGGACGCGTTGAAGTTGAAGTTGAGGACGAACTCAGAGTAGGAACCAGAATCGACACGGCGCGTGGACAGACAGACGACTCGGACGCGTCCTTTCCTTCCTTCCATCTCCCTCAACCCATCTCCTTCCACCCACCCTAACCCTCAACCAGCGCCCATCGACACGCTCCTCTAGACATGATCTGAGCCCACACTTCCCGCGAGGATAGGATAGGATGGAGCCGGCGCCGGCGTCGCTGTGGAGAGGAAAGAAGAGAAGAAGAGACGAGACGCGAGACGTGTGAGGCAGAACGCAGAACCTGTCGACGAGAGCCATGGCGCGACTCAATGACGAAGACGACGGCATTGGCGAGAGCGATCGGCGGACGGTGTATGACGCGTCTGGGCGACGATGGAATCCGGAAAGGGTGTTGCAGCAAGTAAAACGCGAACCAGCCTCGATGGCGTACATCTCACGCGCCTTCAAGGTCCGTCTCCCTCCATCCCTTTCTTTCTCTCATAGAAGAAGAAGAATGATTTCACCCCCAACTGACTGTCTGACTGACGAATGCTTTGACAGAAGAGTTCTTCTGACCGATGACTCGACGACGTCACAACGCTCGACGATCGACGCTTGCCATCTGCCTCATTCCATCCTTCCGGGCCCGGCCATCTCGACACCACACCAGACAGCCTTCATCGCCAAGCAAGCTCGAATCTTCGACTCTCGACGACGTCATCATCGTCACCACTCCTCGCTCCCTCTTCCTCTTCGGCTGGGCGCCTCTCCTCTTCGTCTGCGCGCCTCTCCTCTCTCCGCACGTCCATGACTCCATCTCCGACGCACATCATCCATCCGCCCTTTGAATCACGCATGCTGCTGCTCTCGCCCCTACCGCCTCCCACCTACTCTCCCTCCCCTCCACCCTCACCCTCCCTTCCTCGTCAACGCACAACGCACACTGGCAACCCTCATCCAACATCCGCGCGACCACGTCGGCGACGACACAACCTGAACCTCAGCATCCTCTCTCGACCATCTCTATATATTCCCTCTTACGCTCAACTCTCAGTGGGTGGACGGACGGACGGATGGATGGATGGAAGAGCGTCGTTGGAACTTCGAGCGGCGAACGTCAGGAGGTGAGAGGCGGCGGAAAGGAGAAGAAATTGAAAGCGGGAGCCTAGAGGCGCGTCTGAGGACAAACTTGAAGCTCTCTTGAATGAGGCGATGACGGAGAGGTGACGACGGGGCGAGGAGGCGGAGGCGGAGGTGGCGGAGGATGATTTGGGCGTTGGGCGTTGGAACTTGGACGTGGAGGTGGACGTGGATGTGAAGATATCCTTTCTTTCGTGTCGGTGCGTATCGTTATCGATTCCTCCTTCCTCGCTGCTCGTCGTTCGTGCTCATTCTCCTTCTTCATCGCATTCTCCGTCTCCTTTTCTCACGTCCATCCATCCTCTCACCCGTCCTTAATTCCTGACTTTAAAAGTTTAACCCTCCCGCCTTTATATTTCTTTTCGAACTCTTTTCAATGAATTCTCCATCTCTCCCTCCTCATCTATTCCATTCCATCTCATCCATCCATCGTCCTCACCACTAGTACTAGCACTGGTCGATATCATCTTCTTCAGATGGATATCCCTCACATTCGGTTTCCAAGAACGAAGAACGAAGAACGAGGAACCGAGACTTACGTACGTAGGAATGCGACGACGGACGAAGCTTCGACGTGAGCTCGGACTCAGTTCGGAACTCGGAACTCAGGAACCGCACTCATTCTTACTCTTCGTCCATCCATCCGTCCATCCGTCCATCCATCCGTCCGTCCGTCCGTCCGTCCTCGCTCTGAGCTCTGAGCTCACCTGCTCTCCCAATCCAGCATCTCAGCGTAAGATCTTAGCTATCCCGATTCCAATCAATCTCTGTGTATCGTCCGCGCGGGGGACGAAGGCGAGACGGAGATGCCAGTGATTAGAGTAGAGGAAAGGGAAAGAACGCTGGGAAAACAAAACTGGTCCGGTCTGTCGGTCTGTCGGGATTCACTGGCAGGACGTGGATGCGATAAGTACAAGATTGGATGAGGTTGGATGAGGTTTCGACTAGGGTGGGGGGTGGGGGTGGGTAAGTACTAAGTACTAAGTCGCATCTCGGTACACTGTACGCGCCGCAAGGCCAACTGAGATTCCCGTAGATTCCCGTAGATTCAGATTCAGATTCAGATTCTGTCACCTTGACCTTGTTATTCATCAATAAACAGCAGCCTTTCGAACTCCCGAACTCCCGAACTCCCGAACTCTGACCTCGTTCTCGATCTCGATCTCGACACCCCCCTCCCCCTATCACGTACTCGTCCTCTCTTTGCTTTCCCTTACCAATATGGACGCGCGATGCACGGCGTACTGGGTTTGAAATTTGAATGAACGATCAGACTCAAACTCAAACTCAAAGTCGAATTTGGACGACGACAGAAGCTCGACAAACACAAACACAAACCCTCAAAAACTCGCACTCGCAGGCCTTCCTGGGTCTTTCAAGCTCTCTCGTCCAAAGGGAGGAAGAGAGGTGACGATGCGTCGAGTCGATACGACTCGGAGACGGGATGTTCGAACTCAAAATAAAGACGAATACGACGGACGGACGAAGAGGGAGAGTGTGTTTATTTTTTCTTTCTGCGTAATAAGTAATAAGTGTGCGCTCGACTGCACAAACGTACTTCAAATTAAGCTCCTCTCAAATCCCAACTTCAATTCCGATTCCGATAATTAGACTTCTCTTCTTTCACTCCTGAACGCAATGTGTGATACAGCATTAGCATTAGCAATATTATAGCGCGCCTTTCCAGCATTGCGGTCTCGGCGACATAATACCAACCATCCCTCACGTGCCCCTCACCCCATCTCCCCTCACCCCATCCGAGTCTCCAATTTGAAAGACGATATTCGTAGTAATACCATGACCATGACGGTAGTACACCGACACTGCTGTTGCTGATGACGTCCCGATTACAGACGACTGGGCCTCGCTGACGGCTTTGATATGGACGAGGAGACGCGCGCAGAGGATGTTTTGGATCGCGCCTTGGAATCTGCGCGTCGGTGTCGTCGTCGTCATCATCATTGTGAAGTATATGTAAGTAAGTGAAGATGAGAAGAAACGGGAAGAAACGAGACGTACATGAAGAAGAAGCCGTGCAAGTTCGCCTACACAACAGAGATTTAAGAAAACAGTCAGTTTGTCACTCCAGCAGAAGGGTTCGAGCGAAGAACTAACTCACCGCGACGTGTTTGAGAAAGGCGAGGTTCGCAGCCGTGCAAGCTAAGGTAAACGTGAATGATATCAATATCATGAAGTAATCGCTGAAATCGTGTGAGTATACGAACCTAACGAGAACGCAAAGTATCCAATTCCTTCAGAGAAAGATGTTTATCAGCTTCAAATCTTGGATTTCAAAATGAAGCGGGCCAGGTCTCACGTACCATCCTGCACCATGATAACCAGAATATTCCTCGTTCGGCTTCCATGGTACGGAAGTACTGTAATGTTTTGTCGAAGTTAGAGAATCGAAAAACAAGCCATCAAGTGAAGGACATACTATCTTTCGTAGCGCGTATGTGCAGCACGGACTTCGCGACGAGGAGCAGGAATCCCACTTCCGATTAATCAAACCGAGCGAAATCGGGGATTGAAAGTAATGAATATTAGAGACTTGACGGCAAAGACTCAAAGAGAGATGAGGATAAGAGAAGGGTACGCACGGTTTTCACAGAAGAACAATATGGCGAGCGATATCCAAAGCAAGTCGTTTCCGAATACGAAGACGCATCCTTCTGCTTCGATACGTATATCTATGAGATAAATCATTGATTACCAGCTTCAACCTCGCTTAGAATATACATTGGTAGGCGTACCTTTGAACGTCACACCTCTCATATAAAGGATCGTAGAGACCGCTGCGCTCAAAGCCGACACCTAACCAAAACACCGTTCAAAAGCGCGGATTAGACGAAGACTGAGTACTGAGGTTAGAAATGATACGCACAATATAGACGAATATCAAGAGCGTCGACACCCAACGCGTCCCGCCCCAGACGGCGCTCGTTCTTTTGAATAATACCACTGCAGGAAAAAATCAGCAATGATATGAGCTGCTGATTCGCTGAGTGAATGAAAGATTACGTACTAATCGTGACGGCGAATTGTATGTATACGAAGCCTAAGTTCGTTACCAGAGTTTATTTATAAGTGAAAGTGATCTGAGGGCGACGACGAAGGGCTCACAAGCATTGACGCGTATTCCCGCAAGGCAATTCTAAGGAGAGTTCGTCAATTCGCATGTCACTTCCGGAAAAGCAAGCCCAGTATCGTTACACACCGATTTGTCGAATTTGGTCGTGACCACATAAACTGCAGACGAAAGAGATCTTTCATGAGATTTAGCCGATTTGGAGGGTATAAAGGGAGGTAAATACCATAGAGCGCCAAGAACGATAGGAATGGGAAGTATCGGCACAAGAAGAAGAGCGCCTTGGCGGTTGTGAATTTGGTGGTGCGGTTCCAGAGATAACGGATCTACGAGCGATATCGCGATGAGTAAAGACTGTTCTTGTTCTTGAGGAAAGACATGACTATGATACGTACCTCGCTGTCCAGCCTGATGAGGTACTCGTAGACCTACGACGGCATGAATTCTATAACATTTTCGCTCAGAGAAAAGTAAGAAGGCGTCTTACAGAGAGCGTGACCGTCGCGACTTGAAGTAATGTTAGGAAGCACATTCGTCGTTCTCTCCGAAAGTTTGAGAGGGATTTTGATACTTACCTACGACATACTGTGACAAAAGAGAATTCACGTCAGAGCTGACTTTTTCGAATGTTAGTGGTGTATGACTCGTACTTTCGTTATCCCATCCTGTTCGACCGCTTTGATTATCGACTCATTACTCGTCGACATCTTGTTTGAATGAGATGCTTTCGCTCGAAGCCTTCCTAGTTTTCCATACGTCGCTCTTGAACTCGCGTCCTTATAGCCTTCGCCGAGTGAGAATGACTGCGTACTTCGACCTGCAGATGATCAGATGAGGACGAGAGTAATTAGCATCGACCTCGCGGAGGGCTCGAACGAATCGAGGATGCAACGTACTTTGAGCTTTCATTGGTACGTTCGGATCGAAGTGCGGATCATCGTACGCACGTCAGAGTTAATTCCTGCGCGATGGTCGAGAACGTAGGTGTTGGATGGTCTGTTATTCAATGGAGTATCGCGGGCGACGTTTTAAAAGCGTAGTTAGTAGGCAATGGCATGTAAGAAATTGAGTATTACTGGCGATAAGATAGACTCACATATTCCAATCATATCGCCTCAATTCGTTTATCATCCACGAAACGGATTCGTTTCTTTGAGGTAGCTTCATATCATCAAGTTTTCATCGCATACTCGTGAGCGAAGCGAAGTCTATTCATGTAAGATAAGAGCACAGCGAGGCATCGACGATCAGAGCTCGTACCTTGAAGATTGTCTCCTCCATGCGCTCAACGCAAACCCATTGGCGTGCAGAGCTGCGTAGATCAAACGTGCGTCGTTAATAATACGAGAGAAGGACCAAGAAAGAGCATTCCTGATGGATTCGTGAGTCGTGAATTGGATTGCACCCGGATGAAGACGAGAATAACGTACTCGTGAAGGCGAACGGAACCGAATAAAGTCGGTACACGACTTGGAATATCTGATAACTTATAGAGAATATGTTGAGAAGACGCATGGGGTTAGCACGATAAAGTCATTCATATCTCACCCTTGGAATAAAAGGGATGAACTTCTGTGATCCTCATATCGAAAAGATATCCACCCGTCTCAGGAGCTGCTCGGAGATGTATTTTGAAAAATCTTCTCGATATTATAATAAGCTAGTCATCTGCAGAAGAACATAAGAAATTCATCCGCCCTTCCGAAACTTCAAAGAATTTACCCAAGTAAGTTTCACAGAGGTCGGTGCTTCTAGCCGTTCGTCGAGAATTTGCATCCTCGTTCGCTTTCACGAAGAATAGAAGAGCTGCTATACATCTTGGTAAGCACGGGAAGGATAAATAGATGACAGAAAGACCAACTTGTGAACAACGCTCACTTTCAATATACAGAATATGCTTTCGGGTCGTGAAGGCGCTGTTGGCGTCTTACTAGAAATAGAAGCAATGAAATCGTTGAAGACTGAGCTCCATAATGCGATAAGAAAAGCACACACATATTCTCGTCATTTTATCTTTGCTCGATAAACCAGACCAAACCAGAGAACATGAGTCTTCTGGATTGCGAAGATGAATGCAGGCGTCGTACGCGAAGGTGACGCATCAGTATTTTTCGACGTCTCATCCTTGAGATTTGCAATCTGATTGCATAATGGCCTCAAGAATGTATCAATGTTTCAGGATTCGGAAGTGCTTTCGCCAGCGCTGTAGCCTTTGAGGTGGTGGTCGATGTTCAAGTTTGCGAGCTGGCGACGAAACGGCAATTCGGGGTCCGTACGCATTTTTGGTAACGGTTTCCCATCTGCCAATTGGCAGAGTTCTCTCCTTTCGACCACTATCTTCTTCCAAATGTAAGCGTCGGGATCTCACCAAATGACAAGTCGACGATGACTCAATCATGAGCGCGCTCGAGTCTCATGGAGTCGTCGAGCTCTCCGACTCTATAGCTACTTCAAGGACGGTGACGGGGATGCAACAAACTCACAAAATGACATTTAATTAGCAATAAAATTATGTAAAGATATTATAGATGGTAAGTAAAGGCAGCCTAATTCGTTAGATCGTAAGTATGCGGCGTGTATGCAATCCCAACACGAGAGTTGGAAGTGTCATATACAGAATAGAACCGCTCGAGGAAAGACATGCCATTGATGAAATCAAGGCCTTCTCCTGACTGACTTCCGTTGTCGCTGACGATGAGATAGATACCGTCCGCTGTCCCACCGATCTCCGAGTTGAGGGCGCGCGGCCAGATTTGAGCGTTTGCGGTGAATTCGAAATCGACCTATAACGATAATAACGATAATGAGTATGCCAGTAGGAGGATGGACGGCAGGAATGTCAGATATGAAACTTACACCATTGATCTTGAAGAAGAGGCTCTTGAGGTTGGCGAACTGAGCAGGCGTAATTTTGAGGAGGCCAGTCGCGCTGTCCATAACTCCACCGGTCGCTCGCTGATATCTTTGGAACGCGTCGGTCGCAATGAGGGTGAGCGTTGTTCCTAGCGAAGAGAAAAGAGTTTTCAGTTTATGATACATTGCTGACTGCGGGGGATGCGTTACCAGTATCGACGATTCCAGCAGTCTCCGAAAGGATGTTGGTCGACGCGCCGTAACGGATGCTCTGGTCGATGCCCCAGAAATCACTCGCAGGTGAAGTCGACGCTTCAAATAAGATCATAAGATGATCGTTTCATCGATCGAAAGAAGATTGAAATACTTACTGATCGGCGCATACGTGATTTCACCAGTGAATTTCGTATGATCCACCCCGCCGAACGTCATCTCGCCGTTCTTATTCTCAGCAGAGGTCGTCGGTTCGAAGGATATTGCGACTTCGTTATGGGGGATGATGCCCTCGTGGAAGAGCTTGTCGGTCACGGTGGGGATGGTGGCATGGCTGTCGGGACTGAGAGTGCCAACTGTGAGGTCGGCGGGGCCAATTCTGTGCGAAAGAAATCGATAAGAAGGAAAACGGAATGTTAAGAAAGTTTGACTTGCCCAAGAATTCCGTCGATGCTATCGAATCCCTCCGCCTTCGTCGCGACGCCGATGGATTGCTGTTTAATGGTGAGACCACGACCTAAGGTGACGGTGTCGTGGTATTCGTCGCCAGAGAAGGAGCCGCTCCCGTACGTGACAGACTAAGTGAAGCTTTGAGATACAAATCAATTGGCACGAATAAATACGGCGACTCACGACTTTGTTATGAGTCTTCTGAGTCGAAGACGTATGCTTGTACGCCTTCCCTGCCCCGACCCACGTGTTAGAACTGCCCGTATCGATAAGAAGCGAGTCTAGAGAGTTCAAATACAATGTCAAGCGTCGTCAAAGAACATTTGTAGCTGCGAACACTTACAAGAAGTCGGAGGGGTCCCAATCTCGACGTCCGCGACATACGAAGTAGCCTGGTTCTGCACGGCGACGCTGTGAACAGCACGCTCCCGCTCCAAGCTTCCGGCGGCGAGTCCACCGAGGGATCGAAGAAACGAAGCTCTCGCTTGATCTTGCTTGACGAGCTGCGCGGGCTCGGTGAGGTTGATCTTCTTGGTGAGAGGGATGCGAATGAGGTTGTCGCGGACGACGATGGGGCCGGCGGAGGCGGCGAGCGCAAGAGAGAGGATCGAAATGAGTGTGGAGGTGAGCATGATGATGCAGAGGAACGTGAAAAGAGCGACAGTAGTTTGAAGAAACGAGTGGAGGGGGGCAGCGCCGCGACGAGGGGCTGAAGATTCTGCATCCTCGAACCCCCCAACGTTTTATAGGCGTCGAAAGAAAGGGTCTTTTGTATTCATTTCCTTTAACTTTTGAAGCACCGGAGCCTCTGACGTCGCAAAGACAAGCCTTCGCGCTAGCGGGCGAAAATGTTGCCCGAGTTTCTGATCCGTCGCGTCAAAAGGCGCGTGCATAATTTAAAGTAGAATTACGCACCGTGCTTCTCAGACCGAGTTGGATACGCGACGGTAAGCGTCGAGGCGTGTTCGGCTCTCGTAGGATGGCCGTTACGCTATTCGGAGATCTTCGATCATTTGAGTGAGATGAATGGTTGAGGTGACATCGGCTAGAAATTGAATGGAAACGATTGGACGCCGCAAATGTCGGGAGCTTCCGACAATTGGCTTCCGATGCTTCGACTGACCGTCAGGTTTTTGCGTTATTTCTTTGATTCACATTGGAACAAGTACCGGCGAGAAGCGGTGGAGCGGCATTCGTGGGTGTAGATGCTCCAGGATTCAAGTTAGCCTTCGAGTTGAATTGAGATGGACGCATAGAAAAGCATTGGAGAAAGCAGCATATCAAAAACTCAAACTTGCAAACGGAGATACTTGCAAACGGAGACACCTCTTTGAATCGAAGGATCGTAGAGCGACGACAGAGAAAATAATGAGTCGAGGGCAAAATTTATCGCAACTAAATCTTGCGCACCTCTTCACTCGAGGCCATCGTCTCTTGAAAGCTTGACGGAAGCCATCGCGCATCTGCAGAATACTTATCCTTCCGAAATCGAATTCTGGTCGGCTACATCGTATCCGGATATCTACTTGCGCTCGTTTAAAATCGAAAGACACGCTCTATGTTGAGTTTCGAGATGGTCGATGTTTGATGAGAGGATTCCGATGATTGACGACGACGACGCGAGCTTCCGTAAACAAAGCCAAACAACGCGTCGCAGGCACTCAACTCCGTCGTCTCTTGAACTTCAACGACGAGTCTAGAGTCCATCATTCCTCTAGCTTCTCCTCAATGCAGAAACCCATCTTCTTGAATAACGAGATGCATTACTCGATGAACGCGAGTCGCGCTCTGGAAAAGAATGGATAGGGCGACATAGGTGAGTTCATGGCGTTTTGCTGTTGGCTGACTGGCGTGCTGACCGCCGACGACGCGCAGAAATGCTGTGAAAGCGCCTCGTTTCGTCGACGTCGTGATCTTAGGATGCGTACGGGATGATATGGCTGGCTGAGAGGTGCGTCATCGAGTGGCTGGCACGTCTAACGCGTTGCTAACAGCTCCTGTAACATATCCAGGTCTCTCGCTCGCTCTTCTCCTCACCTGCCTTCCAACCTCCCTCGAAACGATCGCAACCACCCACATTTCAAGAGACCCACTACCCCTCCTCCAACGATGCCAAACTCCGTCCCTCCCATCTCCGACCACTCCCAGCAGCAGCCATCCATCGTCTCGATGCGCTCCTCAAAAGGCATGGCAGGCCTACTCCTCGCAGAGGTCGGCGCGTCGATGGTCGAGCTCGACGTCGTCGCCGGTCTCTCCGGCGGAGGGAGCTCTGGCTTCAAGGACGGCGCGCGCATCGAGCCAGGCGTCGTCACGCCGATGCCAGCACACGGGGCGAAGATCCTGCCCGCCAGCGCCTCCGTCGAGTCTCGCCATTCTCGTCATACCGCAAGTCGAGACTCGAGCGTCTCATCCACCTCCTCTTCTGCACTGAGATACATCGACGTGAGCGCTGAACTCGGGATGCGGCGAGAGGAACGTCACAAACATTCTACATCGACATCCCAAGATCACCACCACGGAGACACCTTCGCCCGCTCCGACACCCTCCTCCACATGTACGCCTCCCCTGCTCGCAAGGCAACCGAGCTCACGCGCTTACTCGGAGGAGCCTCCTCAAAATCCGAGAAGAAGATGAACGCACCTCTACCCATTCTAGAGCAGAATCAGGGAAAGCGTCGTTCTCTCGTCTCTCTGGACCTCGTACTTGAGAACAATATCTTCGTCGAGGGTGGCTACCTATCGGGTTCTGTTCAAATCCGCGTTGGACGCCCGTCCTCGACGTCGAAGGATTCCGAGAAGACCGTTCTGCTTGGCGGTGGCAAGATCCGCGTCGCAGGATTCGAGGTCGTCGTCTTCGGAAGTAAACCTCTTCGACATATCTTCTATCAAGTATCTTCCCCACTCAGCGACGTAGCGGTTGATTCTAGCTATGTCGACATATTCTCATCAAGGTCGACGCCATCTATCCTGGAGGAAGACGAGATGAACGAGGGTTTCGCGGAGGTACGAGAGAGAAAATACACCGTACCTTTCGCGATGCCCCTCCCAATCGTAACGACCGCCGGGAAGCCGAAAGGAGTGCTCCAGAACATTGGAAATATGTCAGGCGTCTTGATTCGTTATATCGCCATCGCGTACGCATATCACTTCATTCTTTTCTCTTCATTTCCTGAACGATTCTAATTACGCTTCGTCATCGACAGCTCATTACGCGTCATTCACCCAGACACCGGCAAACGCTCCATCGCTCACTTCTACCGCGACTGCGAGGTCTGGCCGAGATTCGAAATCCCAAAGATCTTTGCTGATACAACCAATATCGGCGCTTCTGCAACTGCGAAGAAATCGCGCCCCCTCCTCGGTGGCGGCGGGAACTCGAATTCAAGCTCGAACGGAGAACTCCGACTCACGGCAACGCTATCCCGTCCAGCGTGGATCGCAGGCCAACTCTGCCATGTGCGCGTTCACATCGATAACGGTAGTAGTAACGCCAACAGCGTGAAGGAGAAGGAGAAAACGAAGAAGAAACGCGGTAGCGTGAAGAGCGTACGTTTAGTCTTGGTGAGGACGGTGAGGGTGTTCAAGCCTCGTCCTGTGCTTGATGCGCTTTCCGAAGGAGACTCGATTGGAGGAGGCGGCGACTTGGGAGTGGACCCGGATGCATGCGAGACGGAGACGGTGGAGCGAAAGATCACGGAAGACATTTTGCATGCGGGACAGAAGGGTGATGGAGCGCAGGGATACGCGAGCGCGAAGGGGTGGTGGACGGGTGTCGCACCTGGGGAGAGTGGGGTTGTCGTGCATTCCATCTGTATACCTGTAAGTCGGTTCTATGCCTCATCTTTTCGAGAGAGATGTTCTTCCGTGCTGACTATCTTTTTCTTTTCCTTTCTCTCTTCCTCTTTCTCTCTTTCTCTCTCTTTCCCACTACGAAACATATCCGATGTACACAGAGCGACGCCCTAACCGTAGTCCGCGCCCGCCTCCTAGAGGTCGAATACACCTTAAAAATAAGCCTCGGCGTGGGCTCCTCGATCACGGGCGGGAGCACGGACGCGGTAGCTGTCTCGTTGCCAGTACGTATTATCAACTTCTTGTCACTCGACCCCCCTCCTCCCGGTGCTGCTCTCTCCGTACATCATGCTACCCATCATCTTCCAAATGAAGCCGAGCTCGATACACCCAAAGCTTCTCAGAGCGCCTCTGCGTTTTCGAACTTGCATCATCATCAAGGAGACGACGGGTCGACTCGACAGAGGAGTGGTACTAAGCCGACTCAGCCGAGAGAGCATGAGGTCAGAGGGCGATCACGCATCCCATCCTCATCTAAAGCGAAGAAATCGAAAGCAAAAGTGACGGAGACGAGGACGGGCGCAAATGTACCGACTTCGTACGCGCATGCTCGAGGAGGAGGAGGGAGGGCGGGTCTTCCCAAGCCGTCGGGTTCTGTACCGTTGATACTCCAAGCTGCGCTCGACGCTCAATCCAAAGGGCAAGTTCAAACTCCCAAGGCAGAGTCGAACTCAAACTCGAAATCGACGTCAGCGAACGACACCCCGAAATCATCATCTCCGTCTCCGTCGTCTCTCCCTCCAAAATCAAACACCATCTCCTCAAAATCCGCTCAAGTCGCCAAACCTCACCATCACCATCACCATCCCCACTCGCACTCGAAGACGAAGACCACCACGACGCGGACAGGTTCGAAAGACATGGGCGCGCTCGAGGATGAAGCCGAACTGCAAGACGTCCTCTTCCTTGACGGGGAGATACCTGGATCTGTTTCTCTGCTTGAGGAGCAGTACGCGAGTATCTATGGTGTTTCTGGGGATTTTGGTGGGGATTTTGGTAGGGAAGGGGAGGATGGGGCGATGTGGGAGGATGTGAGCTGTGAGCTTCCTCCTTTGGGTGCGAGATCGGGTGCGAAAGGCGGCGGGCGAGATGCGTCGAATGTGAGGAAAGGTCAGAAACTTGCGAAGAAGGCGCCGAAACTCGCTTCGTCGAAAAATAATCGGGGGAGTGTTGGAGGGAAGGAGAGAGAGGAGAGATCGCACCCGGGTCCGTTGCCGTGTCCTCCTAGCATGCAAGCTATTGAGGACGACGACGAGATCGAGATCGAGCGGGTCGTAGGCCGAGCGAGCGAGCAAACTCACTTCCCGTCTAGTGTGAGCGTATGGGACGCCTCCCTTCCTCCCACCGATAGCAACAACAATAGCTTCTCGTCGTCAACGTCGATGATGAGGGGGAACGAGTCGCAGTCGACGGACAACGCGAGTTTCGCTTCCAGCCTCAGCGCAGATCATTCCCAGGAGCACGAAGAAGAAGATCGGTATGACACGTTCGGAAGAGGAGGAGGATCGAATAGCAATGCTGTCGCTGCCGCTGACGACGTCGTGCGGGGTCTACTTTTGTACGATGAAGGGAAAGTCTCTGGTGGCGGAGCGAAGAAGAAAGGCGGGCGGGATCTCAAGCGTTTGGACATCGTCGCCGCAGTTGGTGCTACTAATGTAGCTCCAGATCGCCAAATCATCGCAAAAGACCCTGGCTCCCCGCACAAACATACTTTCTCAGAGCGCGTGCAGGTGAAGATGAAGACCGCCATCACGACGACGACGCCCTCAAGCTCTACGAATGCCACTCCGAAATCGCGCGTTGAACCTCATCCTACGACTACGAACTCTTCAACGAACGCGAGAGATGCTACGGTCCACGGCGTCAAATCCCGTTCGGTTGATGCGCCTCTGCCGCCGCCGCCGCATTCTTCATCTTCATCCAAATCATCTATCAAGATAGAAGACCAACACGAACGCCCGACGATGCGGATGGAAAGATCAAAAACTACACCGACGCCAACGCCTTCAAGCTCTGTCAAGGGCCCGGGTATCTCTGCGTCTGAATCGTCGTCGTCGAAGCCTGGAGTGACAGGAGCCTTCGCTTCGTCGTCTTCGATACAGCGATTGGGATTGGGTAACGGCCTTGGAGGTGTTAGGGCGCGGATCGCGATGTTGGAGGAGCAGGCGCATCATGCTCATTTTTCGTGATTTATTGAGATTCTTCTCTTTCTACGTTTCTTTGATGATCAATGGATATATGGGTCATTCTTTCCTACATACTTGGAATGAATCCGAGTCGACCCTTGAAAACTCCAAGTTTTGTTCATTTCGAGCATAAAGTCACTTCTCGTTCCGTGAGCGTGAGGTCCGTAATTGATGAAAAAATTGTTTCTTGGTGTGTAGTGAAGTACACGTCTAAACTCGTGAAGGTTGACTGCCTTCCGATTACGAAACCGGCGAAAAAAAGCAATGGGTAGAGAACTTCAGATTCGCCGTCTCAACTCCAAATGAAATCAAGTGAACCAAAGCCCCCTCGCACGTTCGGATGGAACTGTACTGGAGGATAAGCTTGAGAGATTCGAAATTCCATTGACATACCTCAAGCATTAATGCCCCTCGCTTGCATCTCAATTTCGAGAGCTGTGCGCGTGGCTTGCGAACGATAAGTGCCATTGGGAGATTCGTCGACGGCATGTATGTGGAAGAGGAGCCGAGCGCAAAGAATACCCTGGATTGCCCCTTGAACGCTGAAACCATGAACGAGATGTGAGCAAAAACCACTTCGAAGGGGAACAAGAGGAGATGCGGAACGTACACAAACAAGAGGCTGCGTAGGTTTGTCTGCGCAAGCACGCAGAGCGAACAGTAAGTTCAGAGAGTAAGTTCGAGGCGCGCACGATATTGGCAATTAAATCTGAATTCTCACCGTTGCGCGGACGAGAACGACAAGATTCGCAGATGTAATTGCTGGAAGTAATGGACGACATTTAGAACAGATGTCCATTTTCTCTAAGTTAAGCTTACCGAGAGAGCACACAAAGTATCCGATTCCTAAGAAACGGAAAAATGTTCACCTGCAAAAATATAGAAAAACATTTTAGAGCGAGCGTACCATCTTGCGCCATGATCAGCAAAATATTCTGCCCAGGATTCCGAACGCGCATTACTGCGATGGATGCTTGCATCAACATACTTCGTGAAAGCATACACTGTATATCACTTACCGTTCTTGATCGCCCGCGCATGCTGTATAGACTTTGTAAGGAGGAGTACGAGAGCGACTTTTATGGGCCGAATGAAATCAAAAGTTCGTATGTCAAGTTAAAATACATCGATACTCACGACTTTCACAGAAAACAAGAAGAGCTAGCGCGATCCATAGAGAGTCGTTTGTTGCTAAAAAGAGACACCCATCTCCAACGAGGCGTAATTCTGAAAGACGCGAGAAGTTAGCCATCTCTTTGATAGTCGGGCTGCGATCCTTCTAAGAACTTACCAAGAACGCTGAGGCCATCCACGTACAAGAAAAGGGAGTAAGCTGTTCCGGCTATCCCACCCTAATAGCATTGTCGTGTTGAATTTTATGGAATTTCAAGGTGAGGCGATACGTACGGCATAAATGAGCGCCAGGAAGGTAAACATTCGGAGAGTGCCGCCCCAAACGGCATATGCTCTCGTAAACAAGACCACTTAGAACGGCGAGAGATTTGAGTACAAAGAACCCGGTTTGGGAGAATTAAAAGGCACGTACAAATAGCTAATACGAATTCGACGTAGACAAAACCTGGTCTTGCCGAGTGAAAAATGAAGATATATTGATAATTGGTACTCACTCGCACTGACCCGAACGCCGATGGCGCAGTTCTCGAGACGATAAAGTAAGCACAAGGCCATCGGTATTTAATAAGAAAGCTTACCGACTTGATTACTTTAGCTGTCACCACGTAGACTAGCAAAAGAAATAAATTATCACACGTTTCTGCCATCCGAAGGGAATACAAACGCACCGTAGAGTTGCATGTAGAAAAGGAATGGAAGATAGCGACATAGCAGTAAAAGGCCCTTTGCGAGCGTAAATCGCCGGCACCATAAATAGCGAATCTGTCATTTTTCAGGCAAACACCCTAGATGCATATGCGAGCAAAATGACCTCGCTATCCAACCTGATCAAGTACTCGTATGTCTAGACACGATAACTTAGAATTCGTGAAGTCGGTCCGTATAAATTCTTCATAACTCACCACGACCGTGATTGTCGCGACTTTTGTTGCGGGACAATTGGCCTCGTTAGAGATTGAAATCACCTCCGTCAATCAAGCAAACCGGAGACGAACCTGTCGTGTACTGTATCTAGTGCGTCAATAATGAAGTTCGAAAGCAACAAGAAACTCAACGTTTCTTACCCGAATAATCTGCACTTGCTTCGCCGCTTCAACGAAGATGTCCATGGGTGCAGCTCGACGAAGAGAGGGTTTGAGCGGAGAAGGCTCGAACAAATCTCTCGCTCTATCTCAATATATGGGTCCGGCGTGGAATGTAATGGAAGAGTCAAGATCAGATCGATCACATCTATTAGATAGATATCCAGAAGGATGGTTCTGTCATTTCTGTGATAGTCGAACATCAGTTATATTGTTACACTGTAAGCGCTAACATACCTCGCTTCTCCCTTTTTCCCTTTACATGGGCCTGGAAGCACGTCAGGTGTTTACTAGTACCTAGTTGGCGGACTTTCCTGGACCAAACGACCAGCATAACCGCGCGAGTCTCGTTTAGATAGCGAGTTTCGAGCATTTAAGGTTTTACGGGCGAATCTGATTGAGAGAAGATGGCGTCAGCGTGTATTCCGAAACATGTAACTTTTTAAGGGACTCAAAAGATGTACGCTCTTCGATCGTTGTAATTGTTTGTCCAAGTCTCTTCGTTCCAGTTAACAGGCACCATTTGTCAAGTTTCTTTGATATGAAGAAACTAGACACGAAATCGACCACTCCGTCCGTTTGGACTGGTTGTCAGCACCTCATTTTCTCCACGGTCGCATATTTGGGCGAGCGTTCTCCGCGCTAGATCGAAGCAACGTTGAATCGCCTCATGTCTTCGGCGAAATTCGACCGATAACCTGGATCATATCGGTCGGTGCCCATATCTTCAAGAATTGCATCCTTTCCGTGGGTTCCAATCAATTTGTCTCGAGCGAGTCCTTGTTGCTTTCTGCAGATGAGGTGTAAGAAGATAGCAGCCAGACTCGGCATCTTCGCCTACCGTGCTCCTCTTTTTCAGGAAATATTCATGTCGATTCTCTTCCTCGATTTCTTGATGTCGTTCTTGTCCGCTAATCTTCGCCCTGGCTTTCAACGATGACTCCGAAAATGCCTCCGACGAGCAAGCCGCTTGCCTAATGTTCCGTCCTCTTGAGTTGTCTCGAAGCGAATTTCAGATCTGTCCTGTTCACGATGAGATAACAACGAGAAGTATATCCGTGAGTGATATGACAGTAACGAAACAAATGTTCAAGAAGACTTACGATCTTGCATTATCTTGAGAGATCGAAGCAAGATCGCGCCGCATCGTAGCGCGAAGCGTCACATTTGTATTCGAATGAAGTCCCGGAAGTCTTGACCCTTCTACTGCTTTGCAGAATAGATGCGAAAGACATTGACGATAGATAGCTGTCATCCGGGGCTCTGTGAGAGATAGTGACGGTCGGAAACTAGCGTCGCCTCTTGAGATCGTTTATTTGGTCGCCAAGAGCGTAATTACAGGTGATTTCCCAGAGGATGGGGAAGTATGATGGGACGGAAAGCGCGGGTGGATCAAAGCACCGATAGATATTTTCCAAAAACGACCGACACGCTGAGAGCCACCAGTTCCTTCAGCTTTCTGATGAATTTCGAGTCCGTCGGCGCGAAAACTTGAAACCGAACGAGAGCAGGTCGTCTCGAAGAGAAGAGAGCCTGAGGCCCATCCGTCGAATGACATCGAAATTTGACCCGAGTTGTGGTGAAAGCTTCTTCAAATTTTAAGGAGGAAGAGAGAGCATCCAATGCCTCTCTCTAGAGAGCGCCTCTCGTGAAGCTATTTCAATCATCTGAAGCTAAGAATCTTCCGTCGTCGTCCGCGCTTCGAGGTGAAATCGGAACATGTCGAAGTTGGAAGGATGTGGATTAAGATCAACACAAGGCAATAAGCAGAGAGTGTCGTATCGCGCACCTTTCCATTCGCTACACCAAGTAGCCAGAGCGCTCTCGTTCTTACAACGTGTAGCTGCCGAAATCTCTAGATCCTTGGGCGGATGGGGTTGGATGACTTGAATCTGTGTCTCTCATTCCGCATCCAAGAAAGCAATTCGTTGAAACAAGATCCTTCGATATGCTGGCGACTTTGTATATCTATGGGTTTGCTGGTATGCGTGGATAGTTCCAGGTCATTGCAAGGAGATGTCGTTGAAGTTGATGGGCATCTTCGCTGAAGACGAATCACCGTGGACACCGGTTAATTCGGGTATATAATTACCGGCGTCTTCGCCGGCTTCTTTCTGCGCGTCGCTAGAAATGCGCCCTTGCAGAAATTTTCAGTTGAGAGTATACTAGTATATCATAAGAACTCAATCTTTGGTGAAACTCGAGAGGTGATGTCGCTCGCATCTATCGTACTCGAGGTTACTTACTAGCTTCTCAGGTTTGTTTTTTCGATCACAGCAGACTCGGATGATTTGGACAAACTCAGAGATTCACCCGTCTCATGTCCAATGGAATTACACGCAATTTCAGAACGATTGGAGACGAAACATACGAGACGAAATGGGAGTCGAGTCATGAATTGATCATCGACTTCGGCAGAGAATGAGAACCCTGCATCCTTGTTTTCTTACGCCTTTAGGCTCTCATCATATACATGTATGGTCTCGAATGAGTTGTGATGAATGCAAACATAACCGACATTGTTTTTGAGAATTGAATCAAATTCTAAGAGACTACTACGCGATACACGGTTGTTCGATCATGCCGCCTTGCAGGAGCTGACATTTGCGGGACAGCGCATGCTGATTCGGAACGAGTCGGATCAGCTTCATCCTCCCAGGCATTCAATAGCAATTCGAACCGATGCGCAGCTGTACGCTCTTGTCTTCGACCTCAACTGAACGTCACTTCTAGAAAAAAATGACGGCAACGTATTCTACGGTCTAAGAACAGTAGATATACACAAAGAAAGGTCGGCACTAAAAGTCTTATATTCAAAGTACTCGAAAGTCTCTGACGTGGGCGTCGAATCAAGGCAATTTTCGGACGCGTCGTCGTCTCATTCGCTTCAAGCATGAGCTTTCCATCGAATTCACCATCCTTTCTGAATATTTAAAGAGAGTTTGATTCTAACATGAAGGTATCTTAGTGATCATCTTCCCTGTCAGCATAAAAGTCTGATGTTGTCTTCGGAGAGATTCCATCAATTTATGCTCGCCATCCACTAGGAGTCGAGCTACAAGCGCCGGCTCGGAGATCGCGTTGATTTTACAGTGTTAAGGTATCGCGCGTCAATAAGCAATTCATCAGTTCCATCACTGACTACTACGCATAGCTTCAAATATTATGAATATTCGATCTCCGACTTTGCACTCCCTTATAAGTGTGTTTCTCCTCTGTCTTCGGTATTACGACTGACTACTCTTTCGATTTACTTCACTATGTGGCTTTACTTCTCACATACTCCGCTCATTCTTCTGGCTTCCGTCTCTTTCTCGAGACGAGCTTCGGCGCAACAGCTTCAAGCTCACGCATGGCCTTTAGCGGTGAAAAGTCCTTATCTGAGTACTTGGTATGAAGTCGGACCAGCTCCGGTTCCGCTAAACTCTACCTGGCCGGGCTTCTGGAACCCCAATACCAACACAGGGTGGTACTGTAGCGTACAAGTCGACGGAGTTCCTTACCGGCTTATGGGAGGGGATACCACACCGGTTTCCAACACCTCTATGTCGTTTTCGGTTCAGATCACGCCGACCCGAACGATTATGGAAGTACAGACTGGCCCTGTCAATACAACCATGACTTTCTTAAGTCCCATCACGGTACTGACATTCAATATTCTCACAAAATAATGATAGCTGAAATCGAATATACTTCTTGCACAGGCTACGGATTTGACGAGGCAATCCCTCCCATTCTCTTACTTTTTCATCACCGCTTCCTCTCTGGATGACTTACCACACGAAGTGAAGGTCTATTCCGATATCACCGCAGGTCTGTACAATCATAAGTATACTGCCAGATCTCACATGAATTGATTTGAATTTCAGAGTGGATTACAGGAAACACAAATATCTTCGCAAATGCCACGCAGGACATCGAGAACGGTTCTTTAATTTTGCAGGCGTCACTTCAGTTTCCGCAACTCTTTACCGAGATAAACGACCATGCACAAGATTCCACTTCTGTATATGCAATGAAAAATGTGAGTGATTTCGATTGAAAAGTCGAAGTGTTATAACAGAAAGAGATTTAGGGCTCAGGCATCAATTATCAAATCGGAGCCGCAGATGTGGTCAGAGAAGCAGCAACCAACTCTTCCGGTCTTCAGAACAGTATCGATAAAACCATCAACGCTCATCTCATAAATAAGTAAGTTGTTCTGAGCTCGAACATTGCTCAACATCTCTACTTACCTTCTCTATAAGTCCGCTTGATGCTTGGGGTATATCTGCTGATCTTGGAAGTGTTACAACCACGACATCGCCGGCAGTTTGGGCGATTGGGATAATGCGCGATCCAGCTATCCAATTCACGATGCTATCTAGCGAGGTGCAACTTCGGAGCTCGTATTATCGAATGAATTTTTCGACTGTGGACGACGCGGTATCTTGAGCCCTTCTCTTCCTCGTATTGAAATCTTATATCATCTTTAGACCACTTTCTTCTTGAAAGACTTCGAAAATGCTTTGAACACATCAACACAATTCGACCTCCAAATAGCAAACGATGCAGCAAATATCTCGCCACAATATTACGATTTAGTATCAATTATCTCTCGCCAGGCGATGAGCGCGCTTGAGATCACCGTATCGAAAGACGTGAATGGGAACTTTAACTCTTCTGACGTTATGGCATTTTTGAAGAACATGGGCAACATCGGTGATGGCGGGTAAGTCACCGCGTCGATCTCCGGTATGAAATGTCATTGACAGCGGGTTATAGCGTGAATGCAGTCGATGTACTGTATTCTGCTTTCCCGATGTACCTATACCTCAATCCTGATATTGGAGGTTATCTCTTGAAGCCGCTGCTTATATCCCAGGACAGCCCTCAATACACACAGTCATACGCGGCGCAGGGCCTTGGTTTGACTTCATCTCTATTTGTTTTTCAAAATCTCATATGTATCATTCGCGAAAATTTTAGGATCAAACTTTCCGACCCCCGTTGTTGCAAATACTTCACACAACTTTGGAATCGAACGTGAGCCGTCTTACTAAAATTTCACCCGAAAATCTCACTAAAATGCACACTCAATTTCAGAGTCGGGAAATATGATTATTATGATATTGGCACACCTTCAGGCATCTGCGGACAACACAATTATAGATCAGCACGTCAGTGCGAACTCCAAACTATCATGCTTGATTGACTTATTGATTTTTAGTATTTATTGATAAAGAGCTGGGCAGATTATCTCGTTCAGAATTCACTAAAACCGAATTCTCAGTAAGCATGTTTGCAGCTCATAATCTTATTCCTCATGCATTTTCTCGTGTTTTCAGGCAGACCTCGTCATCAGATGGAATATTATCCTTGAATCAAACCAATCTTTCTCTGAAAGGTATTATAGGGATCGGTGCGATGGCCAAAATTAGCCATTTCATGGGGATGGAAAGTGATGCTTCGAATTATCAAGTGCGTAATTTGATTGAGTGTTTTGGTGTTTTATCCTTATTACATTCTGTAGAGTGTTGCGGAGTCCTACATAGGACAATGGCAAAACCTCTCTCTGTCGCTAAATCAAACTCGTCTATTGACCACATTTCAAGCCGAGGGATCGGCTGGGCTTATCTACAATATGTATGCGGACAAGCTACTGCAGACTGATCTGATACCTCAGTCCGTAAGTCTCGACATTTTCCCCAAGAATTATTTCTAATGATAGATTATATGCAGGTGTATGAGATACAAACAGCTTACTATACTTCTCAGCTAGGTACGGCACAACTTCCATGTGCAAAATGACTGTGACTATCACCTGACGAAGCGCATCGCACCGACAGCCTCTAGTAAATTTGGGATTCCACTAGATAGCTCAGCTCCAGACCTTACACGAGCAGGTGCGCGAGAGTCAAAGTATTCTGCGTAATTTTACTGATACCCGAGAGTTTTTAGATTGGATATTATTTGCAGGGGCAGCGTCGGGTGATGCTACCTTACAGAGATCATTCATATCTCTGGTGCACTCCTACGCATTTTTTCCATCTTGGAACACAGCATTATCTCCAATATACGATCCGACAACTGGAATAGGTCCAGTTGGACAGGGAATTAATAGGTGTGCATCTTAGAGTCTAATGATTTTCATCGCTATATATCTGGTGCTCATAAAGCCCTATACAATAGTCCAGCTATTGGTGGCATATATGCTCCGCTGGCATTAAGGTACGTCAAAGTGGTATTATCATCTTGGAGTCTGCGTAATTCTTAAGATTTTCAGTAAAAGTTTACGCCTGAAGATTGGTAGCTCCGTATCGTCGGCGTCAAAACCAGAACCAGATCATATTTCACTCATTGCAGGTGCCACTATCGGAGGATTCACTCTCCTCGCTCTGATCTTCGTAATCATTTTCGTACTTAACAAAAGGAAATCAGTTCAATTGGGATGCCTTGCTAAAGCACTCAAGATTCGCAATGGAAATTTACAGCATCACAGACAGAACGGATTAGACCCTTTCGTCCTCCCGTCCTCGCGAGACGAGTTTGGCATCTCACAGAAGGACTGTCGCACAAACGAGTCGGAAGAACGGAACGAATTGGTTCGTGCCGAGGTACCCTTTTCGAGAAGTCACAACGGAACTTTAGCTTCGGCATACTGGAGGAGGGAGGTAGCCCGGCTACGAAGTGAAATCGGGCTTTTCCTAAGGGAAGACCGTAACGAATCTCGTGCTCCGCCGTCATACGCATCGGAGCTACAGAATTGAAATCCAAGAGCCAATCACCCCCTGCGTCACTTATCTTCCAAGTTTGTACTGCGCTCGGTTGTATAGGTAGACTTGAAGCATATCGGTAGTTTCGATCACATTCCCAAAGCTTTGTTACAACATTTGATATTTATTATCTATGATAACATACCGTTTTACACCTTCACGTCGCAGAGTATCCCTTGCGAGAGCGAGAGATGCGCTCAATAGACGCGAGTATAAAATTCGATGCATCAAATCCCCCACAATTTCGAATGTTCCTTCGATATTGTATGCACAGAAGCCAAACGACGGAAGTGACTAGTTTTTCAACTGCTTCATCGCGGATCCAACAAACTTAAATTCTCAACATTCTACAAAGAAAGGGACACGCAAAGATCCACATGCTAAATGTAGATATTACGATGGTAGTGAAAGGCGACGAACATTGATGCACTGGCATTATTATTATTGCCAATACAGAAACTACTCCCGAGGGGTTCAAGTTGTGTCTACACGCTCTGAGCTATCTTCATTGTGCAAATACATTTACACATAGTTCGCAGCAAAACATCAACAATTACATCTTTTCAAGATGATATGACAGAGGCGGGCAACTCATTAATATCATGAATGTGCGTAAGGAGATGCGCACAGAGGATACACTGGACTGCGCCTTGGAATCTGTTTCAGAAATAAAAATAAAAATCGGGGAATGAGAAGCTTTCGTCTACGAAAGGCAAACATCCTCACATGAACAAAAAACTGTTTGCATGAAAATTGGACTGTCACGTAGTACAAGATGGTGTCAACTATGGTTCAAACGCGAATGACGGATAGCTTACCGAAGAGAGCTGAAGTAAAATAAGGTTCGTAATCGAGCACACTGATACGAGTCAATTTGCCTCCGTTGCATGATCTAACATGAGACTATACACACACCTAATGAGCATGCAAAGTATCCGAGGCCTAAAAAATTTGCGAATTAATAGTATAACATCTGAACAAAGACGACGCTTCACCGACCATCCTGAACTACTATCCTAAGGATATCTCGAGTTCGCGATTTACGATGTCTGAATACTGTGATAGCAAAAATCATCTACCACGCGGTGAGATCGGAAATGCAGAAAAGAGAACGTACAGCTCCTTGTCGCTCGCGCATGTATTACTGACTTGGCAAGAATCAATGTCAGAGCCACTAATGGGAAATCGATGGAATGCCACTGAATAATTAATATAACGAGAAGTAGAGGGAAAAGAAACGCACATGTCTCACAGAAGATGAGTATTACAAGTGATATCCAGAGAAAATTGTTAGTGACAAGATAGATGCATCCCCCAGAGCCAATGCGTAGATCTATATGGACAGAGAGTTGCTTGTCAGCGATACACTGAGCAGATAAAGTATAGACAATATCGACCTAAATAAACATAACCGCTCATGTACTTATACGTTGAAGAGATCGCGCCGACAGCGATAGCCTGGGCCGCGAATTGATTAGTCTAATGTTATGATTCGAACGCGAAAAATGGAAAGAAACTAACGAAGTAGACGAAAGCCAGAAGTGACATTATCCTTTGATCACCGGCCCATACAGCGCATGTTCTTGTGAATAAGACAACTACGAAATTTGAGCGAGGCATTCATTCCGCATCACGTCAAGCGTAAATCGGTCGCGACGCACCAACTGCAAGCATGAACTGCATGAATATGAAGCCTATCCCGATCCGTATTGTTAGTTTCATGATATGTATCTTTTGGTGAACTCTCACAGGCAGATGCTCGCAAACTCGCGGTGCAGTTCTGAACATAATAAAACACAATTAATAGTCCGTCAAGCCTGTAGAATGGGTGCATAGATAGATAGATACCAATTTGTTCAGTTTCGTCGTTGTCACAGCTGCACGAGAAGATGCTTAGAGAGACGATATCACAATAGAGAAAAACAGCATACCGTACAGTGGCATGAACGAGAGAAAGGGAGAATATCGACAAAGAAATAGGAGGCATCTCGCTACAGTAAATCGGCCTCGCCAGAGATAGCGAACCTATTTAAATCATTAATAGGGTTCTCATGAGAGTTGATTTACGAGTCCTCTAACTTCATCGTCTATACGGATGAGGTACTCGTAGATCTACAAACAGAAATATCAGATCGTAAATTCAATTCCAACAAGGTTTGTGGCTCACCACGAATGTGACTGTAGCGACTTGAAAGATTGTAAAAGATGTCGGATTCAGTATATTTATTTCTGAATAGCTTTAGACACACTTATCGTGTACTAGAATAGAGAATAATAAGCTCGTTGAAGTACAACCTGTGATCATTTCGTACCCGGATGATTTCGAGCTGGCGCGCTGCTTCTATTGCGAGCCCTGTTTCTATCGTCGTCCTGGATGTGACATCCATGACGTGAATACTGCTAGAGGATGGCATACAATTCGGTGGGACGGGAAATCGCTTCCCTATAAGCTTCGCGTAAAAGCAGTGCATCACGTACACATCCGATTCAACTCGTGAGGTAGCTCGAAGACCGTACCTCATGATCCATTTGGTAAAGCACTTTCGATATGGGTAGACGTCGAAGTTCGAGAGCAATTGAATTACATCACAGTAGACATCGTGAATGATGGTTGTTCCATCTCAAAGATTTGACAGTTCTCAAGATCTGACCATTGGAATCTTTCGAGAAAGAAATGCAGATGAATATTCTTTGAAAACAATGAGCTACAAATCGGTCAAACAGATCGCAAAGAAGAAGGTTACGTACTTGGAATTGCCAGTATGAGTTTTTGGTCTAGTATCCTTTGAAAAATCCGATTAGGAGCTAGACAATGAGTCATTGAGATTCAAAAATTATTATTTGTGAAAGCTGAAACAATATTTATACCGTTTGATGGCGATTCATCGGTATATTTCCGATCGAGTGTGAGTGAGTTGTATCCATGTCGATATTGCTTTGCGGATAGTACTTGTCTCGTGAAAAGGTAAGATGTTGAATGCATATGCGTAAGAGACTCACGATACACTGCATCATGATATTCAACACCATCGCCTTTTAATTCTCACCAGATATTAATCTTCGAAGCACAAACTTCCTGTGATCGTAAGTGAGCGTCGTTGTTGCGGGTGCGATCACTTTCAGATGTGATACCTCTTACGATCTCTTCGGCCTTGAGAATGGTGCCTCGACCTTCCTCAGGTGATCGTCACTGATCGACGGAAGATGGAGCATAAGTTTATGGACCAATAGCGCTTTCCCTTCACTGGAATTCTGAGGAGCTTCCATCAGCGAATTCCTTCCAATAGTTCTCGGAGAAAGAGGATTGGCAGCGAGATCGGTGCCAAGCTTATTGTCAGGCTGTTCAATTGCGTGCTTTGCGTTGGAGAAGGGTCGGCGGTTGCCGGAGAATTGAGACGGAGTTCCAAGTAGCTTAGGTACACCGTACGATCCTGTATCTATCCTTCAGTCTTTACCACAACGACGCCTTCATCCTGCATCGCCAGACTCACCGAGTGGGCGCCCTGGCCCACTCCAGCGTGCTCTGCGTACAAAGAGAGTTCCGTAATTCACAGAAGCTCGATACCGGAGAATTCCTAATTTGATGAACTGTGACTCGTAGATGAACTCGAGGTTGAAAACAAGAGTCGGGTTACCAGATGCATCCAATCTTGAGCGACGAAATTAGTACACCTGGACGTGCTTGCTAAAATTGCGCGGCTTCACGGACATTCATCGACGATGACAGCTACCTTCTTGCGGCGAGTGTTCCCATCACAGACGGAAATTTCCATTCTGCTGTTTGTTTGGACGTGAGGTCAATATCAACCTCGAGCGCGACGTAGTAATCTTCGATGTCTCCTCACTACGGAATGTGCTCTCCGAAAAGGGCACTCGACCCATTCGCATTCATATCCATCTTCGTTCTTCTGGTACGCGTCGATGGGATCTTACGCGCAGCTCATGATTTCATCTACGGTCAACTTCGATCGAAAGCGTCAGATGTCAAGCGCAGATGGAATGAGAAAATGAATATGGAACCCACCGAAATGCAGCTTGTAAGCGATGATCGCGCTAGGATCGCGACGTGTCATGCTTTCCAGACGAGCGCATCCCCAAATAAGTTCTCAAACTCGTTTTTGGAGTCTCTGAGGCCTTCGCAATTTTCGATCTCAAAGCGCTGGAGGTTTTCGAACCACGGTTCTTCGTCCTTGCTCCGCGTCTTAAAGAAATCCAAGACTTCTTCTCCAGAAAACGAGTTGCAGTTCGCGAAGCGCACGTCTGTGAGTCGTTCGCCCGTATCGAGCTCGTGATGGGTGCTGGGCGCGTCGCAATTCGGGAGCTCAAGCGTCAGATCGCGGACCTGCGGAACCGCTTTGAAGACCTTCTCGTACGGGATGTATTGACCTTCTTCCGTCAACTCGAGATGCAGCTTCACAACATTAGGAAATGTCCGCGTTTCGCCGCCTCCGATCATCTCGTTTGGCCTGCGACGTCGAGTGAAAATAGCTTCGAGCCACTTCATCGGCATATCGTGTTTCAAACGAAAGTCGCCATCCATCGAAAAGAGGTAGATGCCCATAGAGATTTTCAACTCGGTTACGGTAGCGACATCCATCGCGTCCATTATGCCTGCGAGATCACTCTCCCTGGTCGTGGCGCCAACAGAAATAGTCAGCGACTCCAATCGGGAAAATTCGATAGGTTCTTGAAGAACTTCATCTTCAATCGCGATGGCGTCCCAGAGGACAAGGGTTAATGACTCGACGTGTCGTACGCAACGGAGAAAATCTTTCAGAAGCTTGAAACTCCAATGAAAGACGTTCGTCCGTGAAGAAAGCTCGAGATGGCACATCTGGAGGCTTGGAAGATCTAATCGTGGAGGAATGATGTTCTGAAGCTTTATCGTTTTGACTTCGGGGAGTTTCCAACGCGAGAGAAGATCTGCATCGGCGCTCGACAGGTTGCCTCTGAGGTCGAAGCTGTCGTATTCATCATCTATGTCGCTTCGTTGACCAGAGCTATCGATTTGTGACTCCCTTCTGTCCCAGTCGGATAGGATACTAAGGCTCTCTAACGAGCGAAAGAGTCCACCATCGGAGGCCTTCGAAAAGCGTACGAAGAAATCGTGAGCTTGATTCCGATTGAAACACCGGACGTCGAGGCCCTTCCATTGGCTTGCAGGTTGGGCGTGGCGAAGGAGATTGGCGATGGAAATTTTTGGTTTGGGCACATCGTAGGTAATGAAGACGACTGGCTTCACGCAGCGTATTTTGAGATTTATTATCCAAAGCTCCCGATGGTAATTGCTGATGTCCTGCCAAAGACTTGGGATGCGGAGCGCGACGTCACGAAAGCGCCTGCAAACTTGCGCCAACACGTTCGAAACACTAACAGCCGGCAGTCCTGTCTTTTTCTTGACATCATGCAGGGCGTGTTGGTGAGCAAGCGTGAATATGTGGGCGAGCAGGTCGTCAGGAAGAGATAGGAAGTTGGAGGGTTGGACGACGTCGGTGATTTGGCCCGAAACGAGTTGAAAGGCCTCTTCGAAGGAAGAGGACAGCGCATCCAGCGCTTTCTTTGTAGATAGCATCTTGGTTAAAGTCGATTTGGCGATTTGAGCTTTTGAATCCGTGGATACACCTTCATCTTCGTTCGCTCTTGTAGGAGAAAGTCAGCCAGGAGAAGGAGCGAAACGAACGAAATCAGTTAGTAAGACGACACAAGATATCATTATCACGCACCTAGCCCACCAGATTCGCCTCGAATCCGCGATTTCGCATCCCGCTTCCTTCAAACTCTCCATTACAGCGAGAAGATGGAGAAGACCAGTCTCCTCGACGAATGTCCTCCGCATTTTCTGCGATGTCTATCTAATCGGCATTTCAGTTCGCGAATACTAGTAGTTTGGAAGGTTAGAACACCTTGGAATAGGCTTACTTCACGAGAAGATAACACAGTGATCTGACGAAATATTGCCGGATAGATTGAGGTCGATCGATTGGTGGCAGTCTGACCGAAATTTTCGTTACGAAGTCACCGGCTAATCGGGTACCATTGAATACCCGGTAACCTCGCAACGCCCCAACTCCTTGACAACGCTAACGCTCCTTCGAATCCGTCACTTGCTGTGAACATTTCTTGCTCGTGCGACGTATCCTTTGAGAACTGAAGAAATACGTGCATCGAGGTGACCTGGTACTTTTTTCCACAGAAATCTACCTCTACAATCTTGTCGTCGCTAACCCGTAGCCATAACCGTCGATGCCCAAGCTTTCTTCATTTTATGGCCGTCAAATCTCCTCCTCTTGCACGGTTAGTGCCTACATCTACGAGTGCGGCAAGTGAAACGGGATTCTGAGATTACACAAGCGAAGTGAGTCGTCATCATCACTTTCAGTTGCAATTGATGCTTACGTCCAAAGCGGCTCAAAGAATCAACTTGCCACTCCCGCTCCTGTCACCTCACCTCGTCACTGCCGGCGCACAGACTGTAAAAATATAGGTGATCTCACCTCGATGCACCATGTCACGATACACTTCGCCATGGCATTGAAGCGCAGAAACCGGAGTTTCCGAGTTATCTATGTTTGTTAACTCGCAGCTGATGCCGGAGAACTTGAAACGCTTTATTATAGGTTCGATGTAAATCGCCAGGTAAATCGCCAATCTATTTATCGAAAAAATCTGCAAGATATTGAGATCATGTCAGTGCATCACTGTCTAATTGCAACATTCAGTAAATTTTTTGACAGTTCGATCAAGCAATCTCCACGGAGATAAATTGGACTGTTCGCTGTCCGAAGATGTGAGCTCGATGTAATCACCTGTTCAATCTCTGATTACAACTTTGGAGTTGTAGAATGGGCTCGGGCGTGAAGTACAGGGTGTGTTTTTTGAATTCCTCTCATCAATATTACAACTGAGATTTTCTTCTTGCAGTAACAGCACGCGTCCAATATCTCCAAGGGCTGTCTTCGAGCCCTATAGAATAATCGTAGTAAAATTTTATCATCGTCGTTAAGTGATTTTCTGCGAGTTATTTGACTCGAAACGGCGCAATCTGAGTTATTTCTCCTCCAGGGTCTTACATATCAATTGTATCCAAAATACGATGCTGTCTTCGTCGCAGTACCGGAAACATCTTTCCCATTTGCATGGGGTGCGTATACGCTTTGCGTTTTCATCTAGAGCGCAACCAATATAACATGTCAACTTCCGCAGTCTCATCATTCCTCGAGGACATTGATCAGTATTCATTATGATAGCCTCGCACTTTTTGAGTCCTTTTGGCCGTCACATTTCCAAATCCACTACTTTCGACTGGGATCCATCGTCTCTTCGTCAGAATAATTGGCGGTGTGGTATCTTTCGATGCATCACAACTTTGATCACGGTAAATTCCATTCCTTACGTACGTCTCTCTGTTTTCCTCATATAAATATTCTCTGATCCGCGGAAGATATTTGACTTATAGTCGCCCATCGATCAGTATGAAGTTAAATCATCCTCAAATTCTCTTTCGAATTGCAACGGCTCTCACCATCCCACAATTAACTCTCGCCCAGCTTCATCTAGGTCCCGCTTGGCCTCTTGCAGTGAAGAATCCGTTTCTGAATACTTGGTACCAGCTTGGGTCGAAACCCGACCCGCTGAGCGTAGTTTGGCCGATGTTCTGGAACCCGTCGGTTGTAGGATGGTTTTGCGATGCAGTGGTCGATGATATCCCATATCGCCTCATGGGAGCACAGGAATCAATCGGTACTGTGACCCCCGAAGTTACAACCCAGCTTCAAATTACACCGACTCAAACCATAATACCAATGCAGGCTGGGCCGGTCAATATAACGATGACTTTCTTGAGCCCTATCACGGTAAAATCTCTCAGATTTCTGGCAGATAGTTACTGATCTCTACTCCTTTCGCAGGCGACTGATCTATCGAGGCAGTCTCTCCCGTTCTCTTATTTTTTCATCACCGCAACTTCCGCAGACGGTTTACCCCACGCGGTAAGGGTTTACTCCGATATCACAGCAGGTGTGATTATTTTTCTTACGATGTGCAATGAAATACCCTAATATCTAAGTTTCAGAATGGATAGGCGGGGATACCAATCTCGTCGCGAACGCGACAGGAAACGTTGAAAGCGATGTCGTGGTCCTTCAAGCCTCGTTGCAAACTCCACGACCCTTCTCTGAGATAAACGACCACGCTCAGGATGCGATTGCGCTGTACGCCATGAAGAATGTGAGTAGTCCTCAACTCCATCCAGCCGCCCAGGCATGATTCATAACTACAAATCCGTAGACTACCGGAGTACATTACCAAGTGGAAACAGCCAATTTCGTTCGAAATCTATCGATTAGCGACACTGACCTTCAAAATACGATTGATACAATGGTATCCACTCACGCAATCAACAAGTATGTATTCCATTTTCGTGAGTGACCATCGTCTCGATGATCTGACATCATTTTAGCCCCTTCAATGTATGGGGGATCTCTGCGGATCTTGGTCAAGTTATAAACACGACTTCGCCTGTTGTGTGGGCGGTCGGGGTAATGCGCGACCCCGCAATACAATTTACGATGTTATCTGGCGACGTTCAGCTTCGAAATTCGTACTATCGAATGAATTTCACAACGGCACACGATATGGTATTTCTCACTGTTTTTCCCCGGTAAATTTCTTATTTGGAATTTAGGCCTCGTTTTTCTTGGATGATTTCGAGAACACCTTGAATAAATCGACAGAGTTGGACCTGCAGATCATGAACGACACAGCAAATATCTCTACAGAATATTACGACTTATTGACGCTTGTTTCTCGTCAGGCGATGAGCGCGCTCGAGATTACCGTGGCAAAGGATGATGATGGTAATTTCAACTCATCCGACATCATGGCGTTCTTGAAGAACATGGGGGGCGTTGGCAATGGAGGGTAAGCTCAAGCGAAATTGTTCCATAAAAACGAATTGTTGTCTAATATCACTCAGCGTGAACGCAGTTGATGTTTTATACGCAGCATTTCCTATTTACCTATACTTCAACCCCGCCATCGGAAGCTATCTCTTGAAACCGTTGTTCATCTCTCAGGATAGCCCTCAATACACCCAACCTTACGCGGCTCAAGGACTTGGTGCGAGAAATTACCTTTCCGTGTTACTTTGAACCTCTGATGCAATTTTATGTATAAGGTGTCAACTTCCCGAATGCGTCGATCGAAAACATCCCGCATGGACTTGGGATCGAACGTAAACAACCTCTTCCATTATCTTCAATCGTGAGCTTCTCATCCATATTCGTCCACCTTATTCCAGAGTCGGGAAATATGATTATCATGCTTCTCGCACACCTTCAAGCCTCCGGAGACGCAACGCTGGTGACTCAACACGTAAGTTACAGTTTTGATACTGTTGAATATAAGTGCCGATTGATACTTTGAACTTTAGTATGATTTGATTAAAAATTGGACAGATTATCTCGTTGAAAATTCCCTCGATCCGAATGCCCAGTGCGTGAGCAGTTTTCTACGATCATTTTTCCTTCGCTCAACTGTTAAACATTAGGCAACCATCTCCCTCTGATGGAATATCCGCGATAAATCAGACAAATCTTGCTTTGAAAGGGATCATTGGAATCGAGGCGATGGCGAGAATCAGCTCTTTTGTGGGTATGAATAGTGATGCCGAAAAATTCCAAGTGCGTCTAATTTGCATAATATTTCTCGCTTATCTTCACAACATTCATAACAGAGTATCGCCGAGAGTTACATCGGTCAATGGCAAAATTTATCTCTTTCTCTGGACAAGACACACCTATTGACTTCCTTTGGACAAGAATCATCCGCTGGGTTGATTTATAACATATACGCCGACAAACTACTACAGCTCGATTTGATTCCCCAGTCTGTGAGCATTTCATGCAGCTTCAATATGGAATAAAGCGGCTCACGGAATCTTTTTAGGTATATGATACGCAAAACTCATATCTATCATCTCAGCTCGGTATGAAGACTGCAGAAAAAGAATCAGCATGATAATCTACTGATTATACGTCTCGCAGATTCAAATAGTATAGGCATCCCGTTGGATAGTACCTCCCCAAAACGCACTCGAGCTGGTATGCGAAGTTGGCATATCTCGTTTTCTTATTTATGAAATTGCCCGCTACACAATACTAGATTGGATGATGTTTGCAGGAGCCGCGTCGGGTGATGAAGATCTTGAAAGATCAATCATATCTATGGTGCACTCGTACGCGCTCAATCCGACCTCAAACACGCCGCTATCGCCCGTATACGATCCAACGTCCGGGAATAGTCCTACGGGAACTAATAGGTATGAACTACTTTACTCCAGGACGTCTCTCTGTTTCTGAACATTTAATTGATAGCCCGGCAATGGGAGCCATGTTCGCACCGCTGGCATTAAGGTTTATTCTACTTTCATGGAGATTATTGTGATTCTTACAGCTATAGTAGGAAGCCTTTACAATTGAAGATTGACGCACCCTCTCCTTCGAACTCAAAGGATATTCTGAATACTCAGACGCCAAACGCGAAATTCACTGTTGCGCGCGTTGTGGGAGGCATCGCAGGAGCACTTGTTGTGATCATTCTCACAGCTGTCACATTCGTATTGCACAGGAGGAAGAGCTCCAGAAAACGAGGTGCATTGAAGGTTTTCAATGTTGCAACAAAAAATCGGCGTCATCGTGAAATCCTTGAATCGATTCCTTTCGTCCTTCCGCCTCGATCACAGCATCTTGAAGTGTCGCCAAAAGGAAATCCCGCGAGATTCTCGAATCATTCGGAGAGATGCAGCGTTGAGGAGCAAATCCCCGTGCCCTCATCTTGGGGACGAAATGATGCTACATCGGGTTTAAAGTTAGAGGTAGCCCGGCTGAGAAGAGAAATCGGAGCCATTGTTGTCAGCAGCTACGAATCTCAGGCGCCTCCCTCATATGCCTCGAGGTCACCGTCTTAGAATGGCTTACTTGCGCGATTGTTTTGTGCATTTCTAGTTGAGAATATTTATATAGAAATAATAGCTTGTATACAACGTGAAATAGGCTACTCGTTTTCGATGAAATGATAATAGAAAATTCATCATCTATAGCTCAGCGCTCAGAAGCATATTACACGAAGCAACGTCTGGCACTCCTCCGGTTATATCGGGAATTGGGCGTGCCGGACCGGATTGGTGCACGCTGTTCTCGCGCCTGACGACCTCTTCTTCTTCAACCACCATGTCGTTTCCGGTAGGACATTTTATGGGCTCGAGTTCTTACGGGGATATATACCATGGCATTTCAAAATTGCAGCCCGAGGTAAAGAGCGATGTTTTGTATCGGCCCATAGCTTCGAAGTGATCCATCATCCAATCAAGTAAGATTTCTGATAGTCCCGACCGAAACTTTCAACTGATTTCTTACAGTGCATCTCAGATTCGAATTTCAATACTCGTAGTGGATGACGTTGACACTTTCTTCGTTTCAAATGGCTTCAGTTTCTACCTGGAGGATCATCTCGCGAGCGCCAGTTTGTGAAGTGAGTACGACTCGGAGTTCGCAACATCTCGTTATTAATAGCATATTCGTAGTACCGGATGCTGAACTGTCGACAGTTTCCATTGGTTTTACATCATGATACCATGCGACATACATCCACGAACGTCCATCATCTGAGCGAACATGTAAACGACCTCCTTTTGGTGTTTGTCTTTACTCCTCATTCCGCGAACAGTGCTGTCAAACACTCTGTCGTTTGACTGAGATCTATTGTCACTCATGATGGTTATTTGAGTGAGTTACTCATTTTATAAGGACGTGATCAGATGGTCTTCATTCGAGAAGCTTTACCTGTTCAACTCGCTGATTCTTATCTTCCAATTATCTTTAGGACAATGAACATTGTTCTGTTCTATACGATATTCATACCTGGTGCTTTCGTTATTGCTCAACTACATGCTCCCTCGTGGCCTCTCGCCGTGAAGAATCCATACGTGAACGGCTGGTACGGGGCTGGACCTGGCGCTTTACCATTAAACAATGTGGTAGTCACGATGTGGAACTCCTTGCACACGCCATGGTACTGTACCATTGTCGTCGACGGAATACCATACCGAGCTATGGATCACGACACAGATCCGATATCAAATACCTCGAACCAATCATCTGTTGTAATAACACCGACTTCGACGACTGTTAGAGGCCAAGCTGGGCCCGTTGCCTTCACATTCGATTTCCTTAGTCCCATTATAGTAAGATCATTTTCATTCTTCTCATTTTCAGTTGGCGCTGATGGATTTATCTTCTCTCAGCCATTCGATTTAGTCAGACAATCGCTTCCCTACTCCTCCTATTTCGCTGTCTCCGTCGAGCCATTAGACGACTCTAATCACTCAGTCACTATTTTCTCCAATTTCGGTGCTGGTAAGTCTTTTGTGGACTGATCTCGAACAAAATATTTAACTGTACGGAATAGAGTGGGTTAGCGGCGACGATAGCCTCTTCGCGAGCGCAGGTGGTGGTATTCGATCGGATTTTGTTTTCGTCCAGGCAGCGGCGAAAACATTTCAGCCATTCGTTGAAATAAACGACCGCGCCCAAGATTCCACAATAATATATGCCGTGGAGAAAGTGAGTGTCAGTGTCGCAATCTAATGTTGTCTTTTTTGACTGAAATGGCAAGATTGGAGACGTAACATATGAAGTAGGGCCCACAGACTCAGTTCGAATTCCAGGGACAAATGGCACAGGCCTTGGGAATAAAATAGACTCTGACGTTGGGACTCACGCAATAGATAAGGGAGTGGATTCGATATGTGCTTGTTAAATCGATTTTGACGTCTCATCTAGCCCACACGATGCGTTTGGCATTTCTGCTAATCTGGGCGAAATTGGTTCCTCAACAAGTCTCGTGTGGGCAATCGGAGTGTCTCGAGATCCTGCAGTATTTTTCACCGAGATATCTGGCGAGGTTCACCTACGAAATTCGTACTATAGGATGGACGTTTCTACTACGGAGGACGAGGTGATATCTATGAGTTTGTTTTTCATTTGCGCTAAAGGTGAAAAATCCAAGGTCTCTTTTTTCCTCGACGACTTTGAATACGCCTCAAACGCATCGGCTCAGTTGGACAAAGAGATCATGAGCGATACCTCTGGGATATCGCAGGAGTACTCGGACCTCATATCTCTCACTGCGCGCTCGGCAATGAGTGCACTTGAAATCACAGTTTCAAAGAACGCGGATGGTTCCTATAACACATCTGACATCATGGCATTCATGAAAGACATTGGAAATGTCGGATCGGGAGGGTATGTGATTTAATTCTCTCAAGATTTCTGCGATGCTCTCTTTGATAATGAATCTCCATAGTGTTAACTCCGTCGACGTTCTTTACGCATCGTTTCCTGCGTATTTATTTCTCAATCCTGCCATTGGAGGTTATCTGCTAAGACCCTTGCTACTGGCGCAAGATACCCCTCAATACACGCAGCCGTATGCGGCTCAAAATCTTGGTTTGTAACTTCATGGGATCACAGGTGACTACCTCTCACGATCGTATGGATAGATACTCATTTCCCAAATGCTACTTCTCTCAATGTTCCGCACAACTTTGGAATTGAGCGTACGTCAATTTCACTTAGCAAATGTTTTCGGATGTTCTATTGACAGCGAATAGAATCTGGTAATATGATTATTATGCTGCTCGCACATCTTTTGGCTTCTAATGACGACACATTAGTCACTCAGTATGTGAGTTCTGAAATTCGTAATCCAATGTTCATCTGAATGCTTCGCATTTTCAGTATGGGATTATCAAGAATTGGACAGATTACTTGGTAGAGAATTCTCTCAGTCCTGGAAAGCAGTCCGTGCTATTGAGATTCAGTCCGCGATTATTCTTCATTTTTCTAACAAGCGCCATCCTTCTAGGCAGACATCACAGTCTGATGGAACCACGCTTTCAAATCAGACAAATCTAGCTTTGAAGGGAATAATTGGAATCGGTGCTATGGCGAAAATAAGTAGTCAACTCAACAAGACTGATGACGCTACAATCTATAACGTAAGTCTTTCAGTAGCACGTAATCCGCATATACAAAAATTACAAGTTTTGCTCTATAGAATAAATCAAAATCATACATCGAGCAATGGCAAAATGCATCGATATCTCGCGACGGAACTCGAATTCTGTCCTCTTTCGAGAATGAAAACTCGACGGGGCTCGTGTATAATCTGTACGCTGATAGGCTCCTCGGACTTGGCTTGGTACCGCAATCGGTACGTGTATTTCTGTAATATCAGAAAACAGCAACTTACGCATTTTTTCAACAAGGTATACGACATTCAGTCCGCTTACATAAAATCTCAACTCGGTACGATCTCATGAAGTTATACATGCGGCAATCCAGAACCCATGTTTTCTTCATAGCGTCGAATAACATCGGCATTCCGCTTTCGAGTGATAACCCTACCCTTGCGAGAGCAGGTGAGAGACGGCAACGCAATAATAAATCACCGCTCCTCATTACATTAGCAGATTGGCTGATGTTCGTGGCAGCGTCAACGGATGATAATACACTACGCAATTCTCTGGTATCAATGATTCACCAGTTCGTATTTAATCCGACTACCAGCGTGCCGATTTCGCCAGTTTACAATCCAATAAACGGGAGCGTCAGTAATTTAGGTGCGAATAGGTGCGAAGAGTTCGTTTTCCTTTAGTGAAAATGTCAAGTTGCTGACTCGACATGTATGACAACCGTAAGCCCATCGATGGGTGCTATGTTTGCGATACTGGCAATGAAGTACGCTTATATCACTTTCATATCAGTAATTACACGCTGACATTGAAAACAGCAAGACTGTTCCAAACAGTCTTAGCGGAGGGTTGCCCGTTAGTTCTCCCGGGCCCACCGACATTTCATCTACGTTGCACCAAAAAGACCAGAAAATCGAAATTGGAAGTATCTGTGCAGGTATCCTCACTGCTATAATGGGTGGAGTTTGGTTTTGTATATATCGAAGGAAGAAAGAACGAAAATCGATCTCAGGCTCAAGGTAAAAGGCATCTCAAAAAAACTAAATATCAGCCGCTAACCGCTCTATCAAGTGCTTCTACATCGAATCGTGAAGCCACTGCAGATGAAAATGCTCAGAATACGAGCGCAGCCGAATCTCCCGTCAGGTATGAATTACTGGCTTCAAGTTCGATCACCACAGGGCAGGAGTTTCCATTTCCTACGCAAGACAATGAATTGGACCCTCCACCTGCGTACAAGGAGTTTCCGTAATATCGTATGGTCTGGCGGAGCTCATGCGATATTTATTTCTCTTGTCGTCAAAGTCGAGTAACGTCTATAGCCAGGGAAACGATTATGGAAGTGTTAAGATCGATCCTCGAAACTGATCAAGCGTAGCACGAGTGCGTCGACATTTTCTCGACCGGTGATTTTTTGGGTTACACCCTTTTTGCGACGGCTTCCATGACAGCAACTACCCGAAGCATCGATGGAAAGTTTGCGTTCATTTCCAAAGAACCTGATCATCGTAAGTGAGTTGCTATCGCTGTCGATAAAAGAGCATCACACGGTGCCAGACGGCACATACTCACTCTATCTCACCTCATTGGTCTATCGGATTGATGTGTCTCAAGAGCATCAAAGAAGTTTGAGTGCTATGTTTCTCCAAATGTTTCATTTGCGAAAAGTTTGAGCAAGAACTTGAATGAGAGAAGAAAAAATACCAGACTCGGATTCACTGAAAACTCTGGGCTGCGGAGATTTACAATGAAGAGAAAGGTGCTTATCCAATCTATCATAATACACTACTGTCGTTACGCTGATTGTATCGAAGCAGTATTGGCAGTAAAAGCCATCAGCAAATTGACAGCAATCGTTTGACGCAGACAAGCGGTACGCGGCGCAGCAAAGCCGGCCCGGTTGCGTGACCGGCCCTCCGGCGATCGACGCTTGGGATTTTTTCAGCAAGCGTGGCTTGCTCTCGACCATCATCATCTCGCAAGTTTTTGCACATCCATCCGAATTCTCCTTGTTCTATAGGATGAAAAATCGTCTCCCAAGATCGTATTTTTCATCCCGTCGATCGCAAAGGCGCATAGACCGCTGGGGCGTTAATTCGAGTCATCTCCCGCACCAGCGATTCCAGGTGATTCGCTTCCTTTCATCCCCTCCAGAGTGCGTGTTGAATTTTCAATCTTCCTTCATCCATTCAGCTCATAGCTCTATATCACAATAGATTGCAGCGTTTTCTCAGCATCATCGAGCCAACGCGCAATCAGCTGTCACCGATGATCAACCTTCGTGAGCATTAAACTGAGGTTGCGCTCGACCCTCCGTCGGGCTCATTTGGTACACCTTTTCATTCAAGTTTCGAATGGGCTTCTCGCTAGAACATCACTGAGAGTGCATTGCGCGTACTGGTGATCTATGCTGCCCAACTAATCGTCGATGTCCACTTATGCTGAGGCTCGCATTGAAAAGGATCGTACGCGGGCCATTTGCGCTCGTTGCGCCCCCATGATCGTCTGCCCAGATCTATTAGTAAAGCTCGTGACTTTACTCTCTATACATCGCGCGCTGGCACAGACGACTCTTCCAGCTTGGCCTCTCGCTGTTAAAGCGCCGTTCTTCAATTCCTGGTATGTCGGTGGCGAAGTTTCCGTCCCTTTGTCATCGAGTTCTCCAATAAACTGGAGCTTTGAGGACATGGGATGGTACTGCGCAATTATCGTGGATGGCATCGCTTTTCGACTCATGGGCGCCGACGAGGACCCGCCGATTGAGCCCGCCAAACAGTTGGCTGTCGAATTGACGCCAACTAGAACGATATTTGCTATGCAAGCGGGGCCAGTGCTAGTAAATCTAATGTTCTTCACTCCAGTCACGGTACGTACATATATCATATGCTACGACTATGTCACATCTTTGACGATGAATCAGCCCACCGATCTAGTGCGGCAGAGTATCCCTTTCTCGTACCTCTACGCATCCGTGAAGTCATCAGATGCATCGATGCATTCCGTCAACATCTACTCTGATGTACTATTGGGTGCGCTTTACATTTATTTCTTCGGCACGACCTGATTAATGCGGTCACAGACTGGGTGACAGGCAACGCTAGCCTACCTGTGGTCTCGAACGGAGTTGTTGAGAACGACATCGTGATTCTCAGCTCCCAGTTGACCGTACCTCAGGCCTTCACCACAGTGGGTGGGACGATGTACGACGGAACTATATATTATGCTACTTCGACGGTAAGTCGACCAAATCTCCTCATTTTGAAGAGTAATGATTTGCAATCATTACGGTTAGACGAATGCATTCAAAGTGACCTACCAAATTGGTTCTGATGTTCGGGCTTCCGCGATGAGTTCTTCCGGGCTTTCCAATACCGTCCAATCATCATCTCCAAACTCGTAAGTAGCTTTCACAAGCCGGTTACTCATATGACTAATAATGCTTCGATTTCATATCGGTTAAACAGATCAACGAACCAGCTTGGCTTGCTCGTCGACTTCGGTGATGTTTCGACGGAAGTTTTGTCGACGGTCTGGGCGATAGGCTTCTACCGCGATCCTGTCGTTCAACTTGCCTCGAGTGGGCCATCACTATGTGCGGCTAATACCGATTTGCTGGTTTTTGTACTTTAGATGCCAATGGTAGCAAATAAATTAGTTTCA